>JALIZH010027078.1:0-19949 GCA_030522465.1 Rhipicephalus appendiculatus
CCAGGTTTCCCACTGCCTGTTCTGGAAGTTTGCCCCAATTTGGCGAATTTACTTTCGGCACGCGGGCAAGTGCACTTGCAACGTAATGTGCGCAAGTGTGGAACCGCTCTTCACGTTTAAGAAGCGCGAAAAAAAAAAGAGGGATGAAGCAGATAATACACACAGCACGTGCGCGTTCTAACAACTAGGCCAAATAGCCGTGTTGCCACTGCTCACATTGCGGGCAAATAGAAAGTTCCGGAATTGGGGAGACCCAAGATACAGAGTCCCCAAGCTGGGTTGGGTAGGGCTGCTCTTTTGTTTGGATGATCAGCCGAGTTTGAGAATAAGGTCAAACCCAGGCTGCGTCGGGTCAAATGCACGTGGTGCCGTACGGGCCGCTACATGTGGCCAAATTAAAATTTTGCGACACGCGGGCAATACAGCATCATGGCTCGCACTGCGTCTGCGTCGTCTCGCTGGCGACCCAAGAAGCCTTTGGGACCCAAGCTAGTTTTCGATTTTTGGGCCTTGCGTAAGCACGCAAGAAAGAACCCATGGAGTGGCTTGGGTTATGCGCATGCGCCCTGAAGGTTCTCAGATAACTTGGGTTTCCAAGCTCCTTGGGGAACCAATTCGCAAGGTCTCTGTCTTCGTGACTTGTACGGGGCTTGTGCCGTGTTGCCTGCAAAGATTTGTGCATGTGTTTGCTTGTAGTTGGCGCGTATTCCCAGCCAGTTCCCCAGTAAGACCCCGATGCGGATTAGCATATTTCCTGGTGGTCGCATTGATGGACATTCGAAGATGTCGTGTGAGTTCGTCGGAGGTTCGCCGCTAGCGTTCATTGCCACTCGGAAGTTAAATGCTTGAGTTAACCGATTTGTCTTATCGTTGTCCTCCAGACACATGCGGGCACGGCACAGCACGACGGTGCCATATCGATGGTGCTTGCTTTGGGGGGTGCGTCAGGAACCGCGGATAGCCATAGCATGACTCAATTGGTGGGGTAAATTTATTTTGAAGGAAAGAAATGAACCTTCCTCGACCAAGCGTGCATCGCTGCTGCATCAATACACATGTGTTCCTGAAGTGCTCCTGGTATCATGTGCAATTCTTGCACGACGCCATGGCAATATCTCGTGGCGAATACATAAAAGTAGCTCCATCTGTGCTTAGTTTTCCGGCATCTATTTTGATCAGACACCTTCTGACATGTACCTTCGTTTATGTGGAACTTCTATACTATGTTTTTGTTTAGTGACCTCCGCTATCCCAACCCTGTCACGCATGGACAGTGAGCAAGTAAGTGTTTCTCAAGTGAACCATATTTAAGTTTATTGATCATTCACAAAATCTCTTACCTGAAGCTGGAATTAAGATGTCGTTTAGAGAGACACCAGAGGAAGTGCGGGCAGGAGGTCCATTGATATGTGTGCGTATCTTGAAATTCACTTTGCTACATGGCTGCAGCTGACTGCAGGTGACCTGTGTCTGGTCTGGGTGGATGATGGAACCATTGACACACGACCCAACCGTACCAGATGTTACTCTTATGGCATCGTTGTCAACACCGATGACTTCTATCCAGTAGTAGTCGAAGTTGACCTTCGGCTTCGTCCACGCAGCAGTGAAGCTATTCGTACCGACACTCACTAGGAGTAAGTTGGTCACATCAGGAAGAACTGCAACAAAGTAACCACGCAACTTTAAGATATGGTCTTACTAAATTGTATTTAATTAGCTTACTCATAAATATTCCTATAAAAGTCCTTCCAATAATGGTGCGTTATTCAGAATATGTAATAGAATGTATGCTAAATAGTTTCTTTTTCGCAAAAGCTTTTCGCTCGAACAGTTCGCACTGACGGCTGTGTTATGCAGAAGAGGCTTGATGGGACGAGTTGGTCTAGCATACTGGATGAAAAAACGCTGCGCAAAACACTAGGACTAAAAGAAACACTTACAACGGACGAGCGCTTACTATCGGCCGAAGTTTATTCGACAACACTGAAATACTTACACCTGAAATACCAGCACCACCACCATGACGTGCTCAGGCTCTATGCCGACATGAAGGCAATCTATTTTGCGTCAAGTGCCCCTGACTTGCGGCTAGTACACTTGTTTTCTGCGCGCGCAATGTAGAAAGCTTCGTTGATCTCCCTCACTAACATATCCCAGAACCTGCCAAGAAGTCTGATTTCATTAGGAATTGGACGGCAACGGCAATGCTTACAGTGCTCTGCCCTGGGCCGTCCAGCGTTGCTGTTACCTGTCCTGTTGTGCTTTAGCGCCCTCTCATTCTGAGACTGGCATATGATTTCGCACAATCTCATACAAGTCGCGCAAAGACATGATGTGAATTTTGTTTTCAGTGCCCATGTAAATTATCGAAAATTTGACAATTGATCAACAAAGCAAAAGCGGATCCCTGCACAAAGAAACACGCGGTACAGGATACTCAACACAAAAGGGATGTCGCCTATGAAGTCGCCCTAACTTGCAGCAAAGTGTATAGAGGACAAATGGGGTGCTGCCACAATAAGGGAGGAATAATTACTCAATGCGATACAAAGAAAGAAAACTAGTACGTCAGGCAGGCACACGCCAGGTACCACTTGCCCCACTATCCCCGTAGGGGAACTACTCGTAATTTTTTCCGCTTGCTCTTCCAAATCCAACGGTTGGTGCTCATAGGAGTACGATAGTGAACAGCACGCGCATATTTATTATAACAATCTATGGGTTGCGTAATGATATATTTAGTATCTGGCCTAAACGCACTTGATGTTTCGAGTATGCGTGTTCTGAAATAGAGATAATGACGTCGAAGGACTGGAGGCGAGCCTTTCACAGGCATTTCATATTTGATTGCAAAGTAAAGTGCTCAAAATTAAAAAAAAAAACTTCCCCGTCTCCCGCTAGAGGGAACCATGTGTGGATGCGAAGCAGTGGGGAGATGGTAAGCTTGAGCGGCAGAAACGTCCCGTTTCGCGGCAGCGGCCCGAGCGCTCATCGCGGCGCTGCAGAGGAGAGAGAATGAGGCGCGCGCGCTCCGTCATTTTCAAACCGCGGAACTACCGTGGCGCCCCCCAGCGGAGTATGCAGCTGTCACACCAGCTATCGTGCGCGCCGCTCCTTTGAGTAGAGGATTCCTAGAGGAGAGAAAAGGGGGGAGCGTGGAGGAGAAGAGAGAGGGGGGGGGGGGGGGACGCGCATGCGCTGCGGGGGGTGTGGGACGCGGGACGTGGGAAGAAGGGACTGAC
The DNA here is from genome assembly GCA_030522465.1 of Rhipicephalus appendiculatus. Classification (NCBI taxonomy): domain Eukaryota; kingdom Metazoa; phylum Arthropoda; class Arachnida; order Ixodida; family Ixodidae; genus Rhipicephalus; species Rhipicephalus appendiculatus. The sequence continues at coordinate 3,246 of JALIZH010027078.1, forward strand.
AAAGCCCCCGCAAGCACATGCAAGCAAGATCAATGAATGGAGTCAACTTGGGCGACAGACACCACCGGTAGTGCGTGTTATTCTTTGCTTGCACCCACCACCAGCCTAGCCATTGCCAAGCAGCCACTCTGTGCTCTCGGCCATGACTCTGGTGACTGTGGCGGTGGTTGACGGCCTTATTGTTCTACAGTGTTCTGGTTCGCATAGTGGATGCTTCCCTACTTCATGAAAGTGACCGGACGCGCGACGCGGGAGGGAGGGACGGACAGAGAGAGAGAGAAATACTTTATTTGGTGACCCGGCTTACACTCAAGGGCTTTACAGCAGGGTGTTAGATCGCGTTACATTTCATGGAGGGACGGACAAAGCCCCCGCCAGAAGATGCTTGGCATCTAATATTTCGGGCAAATTTACAATAAATTTTTCAACAACATTCTGCATTACAACAAATGTATAATAGAGGCGTGTTCGTTTCAGTATCAGCAAATGTTTTCAAAAGCGCATTTAACGCTATATTTACCCCCTTCAGCGGTGGTGCCTACGTTTGTGTACGCAACCTCTTTTTGCTGGGTGTGTAATCTTAGGGTAAAATTGAGCCAGATAAACTCCTCATTGGATGATTTCGACCTTCTCCATAGTAAAGATGTCCTGGCTTAAACCGAGTATGCCGCGTACGGTTGTTACCAATCACTTTTGTGAAGCCACTAGAATGTTCGACGGCACCTTTGACGTGCCGCAGCATTCCAGGACCAAGGTCACAACTGTTACTTTATTTTATTGCGATAGCAATTATATGGACACTCTCCGGCTGGTTTTTTGCCGGCACCGTTGCCGTCACCGCCGCCGTCATGTACCGCGTATGTAGCCCTATATGTATCTATATATTTATAAAAGCCACAAAGAAAATAATTCCGAAAAAATTGGCCGCGTATCTGCGTGCTTCGCTGCAAATGCCGTCGAAAGACGATAGTCTTGTGCCGACCGTACTGCATGAGTACCACAATTTAATACCTGGGCTAGCCGCCGGGCTCGTTTTTCGGACGGTTCCCGGGCACGCTTGAGACGGACGCCGGCGCTTCTCGCCTGAAATTTGGTCGTCGGTCTTTTCTCTGCGTTCTCTGATCATGTCCGGTTGAGTGGATCGTATTTCATCAAGTGGCCATCTATGTTTTTTGCCTTGCCTGAGACAGCGCTTTTCTACGTTGAATCAGCCGCATCTGGCTGGCATTGATAAAACAGACGAGGACGCCATCTGCAGCGCTATCGGGGAACATCGGCTTGTGTTGAACTATGCTGCTGCCAGGTGGCAGCACTACAGCGTCGAAGTTAAATCACTCGGCGGAGACTTGCTTTATACACAGCGGCGCATTTTCAGCGCCGCGTAATACACACTAGGATCTTTATAATTACGTATCTATAGATTTTGTTTTAAAGGAACACTGTGAATAGTACTAAGGTATTGATGATGTGCCTCAGATATGAGTAATATTTGATTTTTAATTGCCCACGCTCACCCGTATGAACACATGCTCCTCGGTAAAGATTGGAGGTCGTAAGGCAGGGGCTTAAACTTTGGCCAGCTAGCTGAATCGTGCGACGTGCCGACAAACAGAGAAACAGACCAAAATTTCTCCGTTTAGGTATCCCAAGAAAGACTATCGTCTTTAAAATGTTTCCGACGCGCGGCATCGAACGAGGGACCTCTCGCTCTGCAGCGCGCGGCGCTAACCGCTGAGCCACGAAAGCGCACGTCCTTAAATGTTCAAACGGCGAGCTATTTATATACAGCGAGTTTTCAGCGTGTTTTTAGCCATTACCAGCGAGATGGCGCAAAGGGCGCGCTTAACGGGGCTCGGCGCCCCACTCGTCGCAATGCCCGCGCTGATGCGGTCGCGCACTTTGCCCCGTCGGGTGTAGACGCCGGATCGCGCGCGCTTATCTCGTGGTGGGGGAGAATCGGGCTTTCGCCGGAACGATTGCGTTGTAGTAACCGAGCGCGCGAAGGTCCCTTCGCTCACGGCAGTCCCCCCCGTTTGCGAAAAGAACACGCTTTTCAAACACAGCGAAGTAACAACTGTGACACTTTTTAAAAGTTCGCGCTCGTCTGTACCTGTGAATGTGTTTCGTGCGTCGTTTTTGTTCGAGCAGTGCGTTAAGTGTCGACTTGTGAACGTTATTAGATCTCTCTCGTTCTGTGCGTGTTGCTTTCGTGCGTCATGTGTGCATGAGCAGCGTGCTGCACGTTTCGACCTGCTTGCCATTCGTCGCTTCACATTCCAATTTGTTGCTATCGCAGTCATTGCTTCGCCTTGTGGCGAAACTGTGACTTTTTTCTCGAAGTGAATACAAGCAGAAATTAACTGTAGTCACATTTGCAGTGTATGATTCACTATTTGTGTTAAAACGGAACATGACTGAGAGCAGACTAATTAAATATTTATTTACATGCTAATTACAATTCATGACTGAAACTCACGCAAAACTACGGATTGCTTTATTTTCTTTCTTGGTATGTAAAAGTGAGTACCCTGTCCGCCTTGGTGGATAGGGTGCTCGGCTTCTGACCCGAAGGTCGCGGGTTTGATCCCGGCCACGGCGGTCGCATTTCGATGGAGGCGAAATGGTAGAGGCCCGTGTACTGTGCGATGTCAGTGCCCGTTAAAGAACACCAGATGGTCGAAATTTGCGGAGCCCTCCACTAAGGCGTCCCTGATACTCATATCGTGGTTTTGGGACCTAAAACCCCACATATTACTGAAAGTGAGTACCCTCAAAATACGCTATCTGAATTTGACACATTCGTAAACGGTGCATCACAAATAGTGCCTGAGGGGGGATATAGGTCGCTTAAGTACGTTGCTCGCTTGTATTATCTGGTGTATCTGAAAGGTTGAAGACCACCGTACTTTCTAGTTTAACTCAGACTCCTCACATTAGACCTCTCCATGCCGGGGATGGTACCTTGAGCCACGGCTTCACAGTGCGAAGGACTGAAGAAGGACACAACTTCACAGTGCAACACTTCTGTTGCTACAGGTAACAAAGACAGTCATGAGGGAAACAATGAAAGGCAACAATGAAACTTGGGGACGTGAAATCAATCAGCAACGGCTGATCGTCGGCGAAACCATCATCGAGAGAGCATCAGTTATTCGAAAGCGGCGCAAATTGCGTGCGCATGTGGCGAACTCACCTTCCAGTGCATATTTGCGTACATACCTAAATGAACGCCAATCGTTCCATTCGAAGTTTTGACATCAATATTCGTAATTATCTGAGTTGAAGATGGAAACTCACCGATGACTGGCGTCCGTATTTCTGCCACGGCTGTCCGGCTGCTGATTTCGTCCATTCCGCAGCGTGCTTTTGCCGTAACGAGTACGCAGTATGCCGTATCCTCAGTGCTGTCGAAAGTTATCGAAGTCTCGGACGTCACGTACTCTCTACAATTGTTCAACTTCTCCGTTTGACCACATGTCCTGAACGTTTGGCATATTTTCACGTTGTGTGACAATATTACGGCAGCCAGTTTATCGGGATAGTCCCAGTGCAACTGCGTCCGTGACTTTGATGTCGGGACCATAGTTATATTCCTAGGTGGATGTGGTTCTGGAAGAAAGCACCGAATTAGCAATTATGATGCATGATTGCTCGTACATGCTTCGCAATCAAAGGGATGTAAATAAAGACTGCACTTGTCTGCATTTCTAGTGTTCTGTCACGGGCAAGAAAAGACGTATTCACAGTACCCAATGTATTGCTTAAATATAATGAGCAGATGACCCCGAAATATGTCCTGAAGCTACATCGAACGAGTGCTGTAATTTTTGACCGACATATGACACGGATGTTCATATATGAGACTCATCCCCTTTAGGCCCCAATACCGGCGATGAAGATCTTGTAATTGCCACAACCAACAGGTCATCATAAAGGCTACGTTCCCCTTCATATCCACCTCGTTTATGTCACTTGCGTGAGCAGCAAATCGGCTAATCACTATTCTCAGTTAGAATTACGATGTTAATGTCTATTCAAGGTGGTACGCTCGTATACGCTTGCCTTGCGTTGTTTCTATAGTACCTCCTGGCCATGATGTCTCAGCAATATAAAAAAAGCTATAATAATTACATTTAGACTTTCCGTGGGGTTGTGAGGCATGTTAGTAAATGAACAAAGGATTTCGTTGACTGTGTTGCAGGTGAGCAAAATATCTTCACTTGCATTTCTCTCAAGCATAGTAGAAAACTGTATCACAAAGAACATACAACAAAAGGACGCTCCATCTTGATATCCTCTTTATTTTCTGTCCTTTGGTTCTCGGAAGTTTAACAGATATGGGTATTTAAGTAAGATAACATATTTTAAGTTTCATGCCATACACAATATTACTTGTCTAGAAAAAAAGTAAGGCAGGTTCACACTAATGGTGAAGACTGAAGGAAGCTCGACTTGCTGCGCAAGCAGAAGGAAAAAGGGAGACAGAAAAGAGCGCAGTCTGCGCTCTTTCCTGTCTCCCTCCTTTTTCCTTCTGCTTGCGCAGCAAGTCGAGTTTTCAAGTATGAGCCAAACTAGTTTGCAAAGAAGTATTATTGAAGGAAGTTCGGAGCTGGCCGGCTTTCTTTGTTTCTCTTCATTTTTCTTTCTTTGTTCATATCTTTGTTTCTTTTATTCTCTCCAATTTTTTTACACGCAAATATTATTGCGATAGCAATTATATGGACACTCTCGGCTGGTTTTCGCCGTCGGCGTCGCCGTCGCCGTTGGCCGTCGCCATCATCCCCCGTATATGTATATGTATCTATATAACTGGCCCCGCCCGTCGTTCGTGAGCGTGAAAAGACGCGAGAGGGGGGGGGTCCCTCGAGCGAGCTTCGATTTTACGAGCGTGGTCGTCGCGGGCGGGCGCGTTATCTCCCCTTCTCGGCGGCCGACAGCGGGGGGGCCGGTGTACCCTTCTACGTGCTGCGCTCTCAACGCGAAGAGAATGTGGTTAGCAGAGTGTCCCTGGAGCGGCCGTATGCTCTTAAACCAGCGTTTTCTAGAGTTGCGTGAGATCGGATCCAAAAGAGTTGGCTGCCAGCCTCACTTAGTATAACATTAGAATTTGTTACTATCGCATTCATTGCTTCACCCTTGCGGTAAAACTGTGGCTTTTTATTATATGTTGCTTTCTAATTCTTCCCTTTGTTTCTCTATCTCTCGCTATTTATCGCTAACTCTTTCTATCTCTTCTTTTTTTGTGTGTATGTATGTCTCGCTCACTCTCTGATCCTCTCTATTTCAGACTTTCTTTATTTTCTCTCTCCTTCTATTTCTTTATATTTTCACGTCGTCGTGACGTTCTAGAAGGCAGTTGTCGGCGGGTTCAAGGCGAAACTCTTTATTTGGACGAAAAGTGTGCCCGGTAAACGAGAGGGCAAACTACAAGCGATACACCATGTAAACTTATAGCGGCTAACAAATCCTCTGCCGTCGATGATCTCATCTGTGGTTTAGGTGGGTCGGCATTAATACATGCGGCGTCGAACGTACAAGTCTTAATACTGGTGGCCACGCAAGTTCCAAAATAAGCTCTGCTGTTAGCGTTTACGCGCTCAAGCCTATCAGAAGATTATTAAATAATCTAAAAGGATCCCAGAAAATCGTGCGCGGTTCGCGAGGGGCAGTTGTTGTACTATGTGTAACAAGCCGGCTACATAGAAATACAAAAAATGTGCGCCTGGCAATATGGTGTGCTTTACTCTCTCTCTGTCCTCCACTTTTCCCTGCTCCTCGCCCTCTTACTTTTCATCCTCAATTCCGTTTATGATCCCGTAGGTGTAAAATACTATATAAGGGTATGTTATGCTTTGCGAGCGTGCTTAGACTGCCGGGTGGTTATGATGCTCGCCTTCGGAGAGCGGGAAGGCCAGATCCTATCTCCCTTCGTCAAGAATTTGTTCTTGCCAAGACTTTCTTCTTTTTTCTCTCTTTCTTTCTCTTTTGATTTCTCTCTGTGTACTCGTTCTCTCACACATCAGATTTATTGCGGGGCACACCGCAGAAATCGACGCTCCTGTTCAGTGAGCGAAGCAGAAGAGGACGAAGAGAAAGAAAACAACGAAGAGGATGCGTGCCTGTTCATGTTGATGATTATGTAGCGCCACGCAAGTCTTGGCCAGGTGGCCGCGAAGAAACAGAAGCGAGCCGCGTGGCTCGTGATGTGTGAGCCCCGCGCAGGTTACAACGGCTTGGCTCTTGACCTGGCTGGACGCGGCACCCGCTATCGCTTCGCTTCGCCAGCGTCCCAAATAAAGCTGCGACCCACGGCACGGCCTCGTCAGCCGCCGTCTCGTCTCCTTGCTCTACAAGTGGTGACCACGGACATACAGGACAAGCGACCTGCGCCGCACCACTGCCACTGAGCTCCGCAGCCATGTTCCAGCCAGCTGAAGCCTTGCAGCCGCATTTCGATCCACCGCTGCCACCGTTCCGGACCTCTCACCTGCAGTCATGGCTCGAGGAGTTCGAAGCGGCATTGGAGCTCAACAGCATCTGGCTCCAATAATTCATGTTTGAGGTACTCGAATACCATCTTCCGCGTGACCTCAAACGCCGCCTCACGTACTTCTCGTGGAGCCCTCGCCCTTATGATGATCTGCGCGATGCCGTGGTTCAGTTTTACGGGATCGCACATCGGCCTTCTCCCAAAAGTGACCCCACGGCATCTGACTCGTCATCTACCTCGACGCCTGCCGCAGCTCGGCCAGTCCAGACCGTTCTCCTGCTCACAACCGGCTACACAGGTGACGGAGACCACGCTCCCACGTCAATCGGCCCCTCTGCCGAGCGACCCACAACCCCGGAGTCTACGGCTCCCACCTCCTATGTGCCGGTTCTGCCACCTCTCTCCATCACGGATACGACGCCCGCCACTGCACCACGCACCCTCGAATCCGCTGCAGAGGCCTGTTCTGCTGCACTGTCTGCCCTGGGTGATTCCACGATCACAGACGAGCCAGCTGATCCGCCTGCAGAGTCCATGCCTGTCTTAACACCCGTGCAAGCCCGCGACAACGCTCACACCACGGACCCGGATCCCGTTGTTGCGCTGCACGGCATCGGATCTGGCAACACATCATCAGCTGACTTCTCGGGCACAACCACCGAGCCTCCCACTAGAACGGCGACTACCGCGTACAACGCACCGGAGCAGCCAGGATTGGAACCACTCGCGGATGCTACGAGAGCCACGCAAGCAGTCAGTCAGCATGCTGCCCTGCGCGCGTGCTGTCTGTCACCGGACTCCCAAGGAAATTTCACGACCACTGGTTGTAAGCCCGGTCCTATCGTGGAGTCTGCGCCTCCTCTACGCGACATCCGTCTTACCGAGCCCCGGACATGCCATTGGCCAAGCCCCGTAATGGCAAGCGCCCCGTCCCCAATACGCCGACACCTGACCACGATTTCGCATGTATGCCGCCTGTGACTCAAAGACGACGAAGTCATCGAAACCAGAGCGAAACACACGGGCAACCTTACATCCGCCCTTCCGGACCTCTCTCATGGTGCAGGCATCCACCACAAGAAGGCGCAACTTCCGCGAAGGCACCCCTTGACATGTCAAATAGGAAAGGCACACTGGTATTGGTGCTCAACACATCAGGGTTTGGAGTTGCACCGACGACGTCGTTCGCACCACCAGCACGGTCAACGCCGCATCTCCAACGCCGCCCCGTCACTTGCTGTGCTGCCCGCCACCCACGTCACGCGTCGTGCGGACATTACTACGGCACATTCCAGCACCCGTCGGCCTGTGTGCTCATGCCAGTACCATGGACGCCGCACAACGCGCCACTCGGCGTCAGGTCGTCGCCGATTCCCACGCCTACATCTGGGGTGCACGAATTGCGTCACCCGCCCGTGTGGACGACCACCATCGCTTCTGTCAGCAGTGTCCGTCCCTCGCATTCCCTCACCCTCTCCGCAGCTCCCAGTGCCGTCCACCGGAGCTACGACAAGGACCCTATGCCTTTTAAGCTTACGACTCGGACTTCCTTCGGACATATTTTGACCTGCCGCTGATGTACATAGTAGTGGTTTTTCTCGGCTTTTCTTTCCCGTACATCTATAAGATCGCGCAAAGCGCTAAAGGGGCGAGCCCTTGTAGCGCCACGCCAGTCTTGGACAGCTGGCCGCGAAGAAACAGAAGCGAGCCGCGTGGCTCGTGATGTGCGAGCCACGCGCATGTTAGAATGCCTTGGCTCTTGACCGGGCTGGACGCGGCAACCGCTATCGCTTGGCTCCGCCAGCGTGCCAAGTAAAGCTGCGACCACGGCACGGCCTCGTCAGCCGCCGTCTCGTCTCCTTGCTCTACAATTATTTCTGTTAACCTGTCACGCACAAATGTTCGGCCTACGCAGCACCGCTGGCAAAATGCGTTAACAATATTTCTAGTTCGGGCTAGCTAGTTCATGATATCTGTTCCTTACAGATATTAAAGTGTGGTGGAATGTCACCTTAAATGCAGCTAGCAATGGCACAGTGAGGTACCTTCAGGAGGTATGAAGATGTCCTTTACGGTCACTCCAGGCGAAGTGCGATCTGGTGGCCCATTCAGGTGAGTACGCATGGTGTAAGACAACTTCGAGCACGGCTCGAATGGTCCGCAGGTGAGGTTCGTCTGTTCAGGGTGAACGATGGTACCATTGGCGCACAGACCGAGCTTGTGTTGAGATCTGATCCTTGCTGCCGCTTTCGATGACTTCAATGGAATAGTAGTCGAAACGACCTTCGGGCTTCTGCCAGGATAGCGTTATGTAACCATTTTTGATGGCCGCAGTCATTAAATTGGCGACATCGAGAAGTTCTGGAAACGAATGTTGATAGCATTTAGATGTGAGACAACTCCGTGCCTGTACTTTTCAACGCGACAATGTGTTATCAGACTTAGTCGCGGAACGAACTAAGTGACATTAACACTGTGGTAAAACTGACAAACATGTCTCCCGTGTACGCGTCCGCATTGTGTAGCCACCATGAAGAACACAAAAATTGTCAATATTCCGGATAAGCATTTGAGTGGGGACACGTATGTTTGCCTTGCACAGAATATCTGTATAGAACGCAGTGTTGTAATCGGCTAACACGACACATCTTTGATTCGAGTGCCTGAGTACATATTAAGTACTCTGGCATGAGTGACTGCATTCTCATATATAATGGGGTAGGCTACTTGATACAAAAGGCATTTCCGCCAATTTTCATGTGCTGTTGATGTGGTACAATTGGTGCCATCGCACGCGTGATATAGACTGCATAGCTTTATCGACGTTATGGAAGAACTACGGCGGCACCTAAGCGATTCCTTGAATGCGCAAATAAGAAAGCATCACTTCTTGCTTAGTGTATCGCTGTGTCAATGGCTTCCTCAGCTAACTTCGGACATTTTGCTAAGTTACGATGTCATCTTACTTCGTCGGCGGGGAACTGGCGCCTCAGACCTCGCTTCCCTTTGTTTTCTCACAGTCCAGATCAAAGCGATTCAACTTCATATGACAAAGACGCCATAGCACCTATAGTGGCATCATTCTGATCATGCGCCACCTCCTGAAACGCCCGCCAGGCTTATCCCAACACGTGAACAACCTCAAAGAGGTTCATCTCGCTTTGTTTTGCCGGTACAGCGGTTACATTCAGTTGCACTGACAACTGGGCGAATTGGTACGGATGCATGAATTTTGAACGGCGCGACAACTTAGACGAAAAACTGCGATTGAAACACACGAACACAAGCGCCGACTCACAACTGAAGTTTATTCAATAGCACACACCATATATATATATATATATATATATATATATATATATATATATATATATATATATATATATATATACGTGGCTACACACAACGCAAAAGAACAACAAAAAACAAAAAAAAACAAAGCATGTTACCCATTAAGGTACAAGATTTCCTTATCCTGTAGCGCGATTGAAGGACAGCTGATGCATGAATCATTTTTATTTTGGATGTGCCATGCCTCGATTATTTCCCGAGTTGTCTTGTCATGACGTCTCGAAATGATATTTGTTAGGTTAAACTGAGGCACGCAGCCGCACTTCTGACAGTGCTAAGAAATGTGCGATAAACTATCAGAACGCAAATTAGCCTCATGCTCCCGTAATTTCACATTCACACATCTGCCTGTCTGGCCTATATACGCAGAGCCACAAGAGAACGGAAGATTGTAGACCACATTTGTGGCACAACCGATAATCTGAGTCCTGTGCTTCAACCCGTAGATATTGCCGGTAGATATGGGGTTGAAGTGGTGTTTTCTGTACCAAACAAAGTAGGAGCTATTTGCAAACGTGTACGTAGACAGGCGGAGGCCAAAAAAGAAAAGAAAGAAGGATGTGGTGTCAAGCACAGGACTCAGGCTATCGGTTGTGCCACAAATGTGGTCTACAATCTTCCGTTCTCTTGTGGCTCTGCGTATATAGGCCAGACAGGCAGATGTGTGAATGTGAGATTACGGGAGCATGAGGCTAATTTGCTTTCTGATAGTGTATCGCACATTTCTCAGCACTGTCAGAAGTGCGGCTGCGTGCCTCAGTTTAACCTAACAAATATCATTTCGAGACATCATGACAAGACAACTCGGGAAATAATCGAGGCATGGAACATCCAAAATAAAAATGATTCATGCATCAGCTGTCCTTAAATCGCGCTACAGGATAAGGAAATCTTGTACCTTAATGGGTAACGTGCTTTGTTTTTTGTTTTTTCGTTTTTTTCTTTTTTTTTGCGTTGTGTGTACCCACGTATATATATATATATATATATATATATATATACATATATATATATATATATATATATATATATATATATATATATATATATATATATATATATATGGTAAGATCGGTCTCCGATCGAAACGTCACCAATACACAGTTTTTTAGAAGCGTATATATATATATATATATATATATATATATATATATATATATATATATATATATATATATATATATATATATATATATATATATTATTCAAAAGAAAGTTCTGTGGGTCCGGTGCACATATAGTATATTATATAACTGAATATAATAGTATAGTATATAACTGAATATTTGTACTGGTTAACGTTTCGGCCGTGGCGCGGCCGAAACGTTAACCAGTAAAAATATTCAATTTTCGTAAGTGTGCTCCTTCATTTCTTTACTATATATATATATATATATATATATATATATATATATATATATATATATATATATATATATATATATATATATATATATGTGTGTGTATGGTGTGTGCTATTGAATGAACTTCAGTTGTGAGTCGGCGCTTGTGTTCGGTGTTTCTATCGCAGTTTTTCGTCTAAGTTGTCGCGCCGTTCAAAATTCATACAGCGGTTACAAGATTACTATGTCGTTCGAAAGTGTAAGGCGTGCAAATGAGGCCACAAGAAAGGGGAAATACACCAAATTTTAACCAAAATTCTTAAACAAGAGTTGGGCTGGAGCCGACGTTTGGTCAAACGGTCTTGTCTTCTTCATTGTTGCAACTACAACGGCACAAGAATATAGTTGCAGCCTTAAAGAAGAAAAGTTTTCTTGTCGAAATGTCGGCTCCTGCACAACCGCTGTTTATGAATCTTCATCACAAGCTTCTATCTTCCCCTAAATCCTGCCTTTATTTTGGATTAGAAATTGTCTAAGAGCTCCCGTGCTTTCATTTCTTACGCCACTAATCCTTTACAAATATTTCATCTTTCTGCCGTTCTAAAATATTGTCACTGCTTCCCAGTAAAGCATACGCCTATCCGAAGACGTTCCCATTAGGCTTTAAATGGTAAGGCGCTGACGGTTTTGCGGCATAAAAAGGTGCATATATTCAGGATTATAGTACGTAGCATACGGACTTTTGGCAAACCGCGCTCACCTGAATAGCATAATCGTTCAAGAAGGTTAAATATTCGTTAGCCACACAAAACAAGAACAATCTTTCTCATAACGCGGGTAAAAACACGCATGATTTCTCTCCACACTACTCTGCTCCAATCGTTTTCACGTTTGCAGTGCTTTTTTCTAGACATAGCTGAGTGAAACATCGATGATTTAGTTAGTGAAGACTCATTAGGTGAGAATATACTAGCAAAAGAATGTGGGTGATAATACCATTGTGAAATCTTAAATGAAGCAATCACGCACTGTCGAACAAGATGATAATTTGAACTAGATTTGAGAAGGTAATAACCTTATTTAGCGATGGACGGGCTAAGACCACGACATTAATATGAGGTACGACGTGGAGGAAGGTTTTGGATAATTTGGACGCATCAGGTAAGGTTTATGCAAGAGGCCAGTGCACTTAGGTTTAGGTGCGCGTTAAAGAACACTTATGGTCGAGATTTCCGGAGCCCTCCGCTAGGGCCTGCCTCGTAATGTTATCGTGTCTTGGCACGTAAAACGAGAAATTGTTACCTGGTAAGACTCTAGAAATTGCTGTTCCAATCAATTTCTTCTCTATACCTAAAAGTTTTCGCGCTCTGCCGCCATTTTCTAGTGGCCATCACTACCTGGAAAACAAGTCTTCCGCCTTGCAGCTTAACTTTCAAACAAATATGGTATTTATGTAGGTAAGCCTACCAGATCATAAAACAAATTTCAGACGTTGTACATAACCTATTTTTTGCATGCGACACGAATAGTGGTCCCTCTTTAAATACCACTCTCTTCTATTCAACAAAAGAAAGTGGTCTGTACGACGATGCTAATTCAACGAATCTCAGAAGCCACCGCCCAGCACTGCCCGCAAATTCATTACAACGTAAAAAAAAGTTTTACCATTGCGTGGATCGAAGCCTGGCACACTTACCGAACGAAGGCGTACGTATCTCTGATATCGCTGGATCACCATTTAGGACATGCCCGCCACATTGAGAGACTGTTCTCAGCAAAACGCAGTACACGGTGTCGACGTTGCTGCGAAAGTCTAGCCAATTGTCATGCGTTCGCAGTTCGGTGCAGCCGCTTAAGTTGGTTTCTAAGCGACAAGATTTGAACGTAGTGCATATTTTTATGGTGTACTCAAGGAATCGTCCGGAAACTTTCGCCGATGGCTCCCACTGTAGATGTGTAAGTGACGGTGATTTTCCGACCATGGATATATTCTTCGGTGGATCCGGATCTGAGTAGAAGAGCAGACATCAGTTTTCTACTCTTTTTTTTTCATACACAGCCCTCTGATAGCAAAGAAAAGTTCAAAGAACATAGAGACACCAACTAATTTAGAAATCCGATGGTAGTTTTATTGATTCCAAACATTTGGAAGAAATGGCTTAATTTGCTTTTCGCGAATCCTAGAGTGTTTCTGGAAGTTAATGACTTCTTAATGAATGGTCGACTTTCAACTGCATTTCAAAGTCAATTGAGAGCGTCCACAATGTCTGAATACTCTAGAAAATAAACTCCTATTTAGCTCATAGTTCAGCAGAAATATCCGTAAGCTGCGCTTTATAACATATGAAAATTACATCGTGACAGTGAAGCAACATATCGATTTATAGGCAAAAATCACACGGATTTTATTCAATTGCTTAGAATAACTCAAAGGCGAAAGCCACCTTCCTTGCCTTCTTTTTAGTCTTCGCTGTCGATCCTAAATGATCTCCCAGAAAACAAACTTCGCCTAGAGTGGTTTTGCACTGCTTCAGGGATCGGAGGCGTTGCAAGCATTTCCAACTCAAGTGGTTTTGCAGTGCCTCAGGAATTGGCCAATCTTTGACCAATCGACGATGTCACGTAATGACGTCATTATGTGACATCATAAAAGCATTAGGAATACCTCACACACTGATGCCCTTATGAATTTGTGACGCCGTCATAACAACACAACTTCTGAGGTCACATAACGTCATAACTATATGATGATGTCATAGATTTTTGAAGGTCTGTTATGCCATGATGACGTCATAGCGTGAGGAATTTTTGCATCACTTGTGTTGAAGGCGATGGTCACTTTTTTCTCGTTTGACGAGGCATTTTCGCCTTAAGAAACACATTGTTGGGATTTGAATTGTGACATAGACTTGCCCTTAAGGCATATTATTCCGCATGCCTAACTCATAATATTTTTGTGGGCACTAACATGCAATATTGATCATAAGCAGCAAACATGAAATATAAATTATGACTATGATTGTGTGCCTATCTAACCAGAAGTTTATGCCAGCTTCACACCTTGTTATAAGGGAGCATTTGATTTGTAGGTATTTGAAATGGTAATCACCTTCACCGGCAATAAAGGTCCCTTCGGAGGCTAGCACCCCGGGATGTGATTAGGAGTGGTAAGAAGACACATAGTTCATTTATGACTTCCTACACAGTCTTTTTTCTTATTTTTGTATATAATAAATGTATAATGTTTTTTATTACATCTTGATGCAGTACACACTGATACGTACATCCTGATACATCTTGGTCAGAACCTGCGTTGCACCTTTACCAGACGAACTGTAGCTCACCTATCCAGCAATATTCTATGCCGAAACTGCTACTTTTGAGTTGGCAGTTACAGGCGTCCGCTCATGTCATTACTAAAACATATTCAATTGTTACTGTGGCGGTGTTTCGTAAAATACAGTTTAAAACTATTGTGGAAGACTTTACGAGAACTGCGGGGTGTGAGAACTATTTACAAAAAAAAACAGAGGTCGGTTCGCGTGGCAAGCGCATACAAATCATACACTTTTAAAGCAATCTACGTCACTGTTTAGCATCATAGTTATTAGCCCATTAGCGGCCGAGTGTAATGTCATATGAGGCGCGTTTACAGCCGCGGATTACGTGGCAGCATCTGATCATCAATAGAGGTCATGCTGAATTGTATACGCTCTGCGGGTTGGGGCTAACAGCATAATGTTTCTCCACTGGACAGAAATATTTGCTTGTGCAATTAGTCCATGAATATTGAACATTGCAAGAAAAATGTGCCTGTGAAACTTTAGGCACACATAGAAGTTCGTAGGTCACTGTTTAAAAGATCATCTTCCTGAACGTACTCCGATGCTAATGAAAATTAAGTGAAAAAATAGTACGTGAAACCAAATAAGTTTTCAATTTCGGGACAGCAGAACCTTAGCTTTCGCCGCCATTTCCACGCAACTGGAATTGCATAATACCTTAGGAAAACGAAAATCAGAAGTAAACTGACCTGGACCATCGATGAAAAGGTCATTGAGGGTGATTCCCGCCGAGGTCAGTTCCGGTGGCCCCCTGGAGTAAGTGCGAATTGTGACAGTGACGCTGGAGCAGGCATCGAAGGGACCACAAGTGATTTGAGTCTGCTCAGGACGAATGATGGTTCCGTTGCCGCAGGTACTTGGTCGGCGTTTTTTTAGGCTGCCGTTTTCATGAGCATTCCTATCAGTGACTTCGAGCCAATAGTAGTCAAATTTGACCTGTGGTTGATCCCAGGCCAGGGTGATGTAGTGATTATCAGCAGCCACTAAGTTGAGGTTCGTGACTTCGGGTAAGGCTGTAACGGGATTAATTTGAGTATTCCATGATGTCGCTTTACGGCATTTCTCTCGCTGTAATTTGTATCCTTGTGCAAAATTATACCCTATTTGTTGCGGTAATTCACGCCAATCTTTTCCTTTGTCCTCCCACTGCTCCGCCTTTACAAAATATGTTGTTCATCAGCTTTTTCTAGTTTCAACAACAACCATTCTATTTCTCGTGGCTTCAATTTCGAGGTCTGTGTTGTATTAATCGTTAACAGTTATATTCCTCGGGCTTAAGTAGGTATAAGCTACGTTACGAAATAATTGAGCCGTCCACCTTTCAATTTTAAATGCGAAGCATTTCTTAGCGAACTTCGGCGACTTCGAGCGTATCTATCTATCTATCTATCTATCTATCTATCTATCTATCTATCTATCTATCTATCTATCTATCTATCTATCTATCTATCTATCTATCTATCTAGCCGCCTACGACTTTGAGCTCTCCTTGCCGTATCGTTAATGGGATTTATACCAAAATTGGTATGGCATAACAAGACTGTATGACAAACATGAATGACTGGTCATATCATGAAAATCATGAATAACTTGTCATGAAAAGTATGATTTACATGCCATGGCCATAGTTCTCCTGAGGCTGTTTTTTAACTTGATATATCCAAAAATTGGTACGATGAGACATTTCTGCATGACCAACATAAATGACAGGTGGTAATATGAAAATCATGACCTGCATGTCATGTATATGATTTGCATACCACACTCATGGCGCGCTGACGGCCGCTTGATGTACTAGCTTGATGTACACCAAATTTGGTATCGCGTGACGTGACTGTATGACGAACGTAAATGCCAAGTGGTCATATGGAAATCATGACATATCATGTGCGACATTATTTGCATGCCACGCTCATGGCACGCTCGCGGCCGTTTCGCTAGCTTGTTATACACCAAATTTGGTATTGAGAGACGGGACTGTATGACGAGCATAAATGACAAATGATAATATGGAAATCATGACATGTCAGGTGCAACATGATTTACATGCCACGCTCATGGCGCGCTGACGGCCGTTTCGCTAGCTTGATGTACACCAAATTTGGTATTGCGTGACGTGACTTGTATGACGAACATAAATGCCCAAGTGGTCGTATGGAAATCATGACATGTCATG
>JALIZH010027080.1:0-110192 GCA_030522465.1 Rhipicephalus appendiculatus
GTGCCGGTTGATGCTGACGATAATTTTTGTTCCTGACGATAATTTTTGTTCGCGACTAACGGAGTTTCTTCGAGCATGAACAGCTCGAAAGCCTGGCGAAAGCTTGTAGCCATTCTACTGACTGTGCCATGTTTTTTTTCTGTAGATTGTTTTTCATATTCTTCATATTTTTTCTTTTTTACACTCTCTCAGCAATCACGTGACTGATGAGAGAGTGTGAGAGGGAGAGGTCACAGCTGGCACCGTACTAGGGCATGGCCGGACGAACGAACACCAGGAGTACGAGACATTAAAGGCTTTCGCCTTAGCATAGGCTCTACCCATATGATCATCGTACGACTCTCCTTCATCTCTGTAAGTGTGTCACGCCAGCCGGTTTGAGTTTGAAACTTAAGTACGTTCTCTTCAAAGCTCAGGTACTTTCTGTCTGCTAAAGTGCGTACTAGGCACATTTGAAAATAAATATTCCTCGTTTGTGCCTGAGATATCCCGTTTACCTGAGTGCTGTTGTCAGAATATCTGACGAAATTCGCCCAGGCGCTCGACTTAGCGACTCAAAACCAGAGAAAGAAACACATATCGGCATGACTAAGTCAACTGCCTTGAGCTCAATTACGTGTTTCGCGCTATGAAAATTGAACGCTTCTATGTTTCTAAAAAATTTCTGTGGAAATGTTGTTGATGTTAACCGTCTCTGATATTAAATTTTTCTAAACACAGTTTGTGCGCCTTTCTGGCAGTTGGTAGGTACGCAGCTAAATGCTCTCCCACAGTAGCGTGCCTACTTAATGAGCAATCGCTGACAACAATGTATATATATATATATATATATATATATATATATATATATATATATATATATATATATATATATATATATATATATATATATATATATATATATATATAGCCGTGCCACGGCCGAAACGTAAGGCATAAAAGTATTGCTTTCTCGTACGTGCACCCGTTTTTTTCTTACACAGACCGAACCCACTGAACTTTCCTGCTGAATATATATATATATATATATATATATATATATATATATATATATATACACACACACACACACACACACACACGACTTGAAGGGAATATCCGACAGGTCCGGGTAATTTCTGTATTGAATGACCTTGCAGGTAGCACACATCGAAAAGGAAAATGCTTTTACTAACGTTTCGCCCGTGGCACGGCCTTCGTCAGAGTAAGTAGGTCTGTTACAATGCAGCCGCTGTTATGGGCTGACGTGTCGAACTATCAGTACATCAGATAGTACGCTTTGAAATAAAAAAAACAATTTATAATCTGTTGCAAAAGACTGCGTTAACGTGACTGACATGCGATAGGTACAGTCGGCCACAAAAGTTTACGGACCACGCGAGCGCGTGGCCAAAAGCCTCTTCGCGACATTTCCGCTACGTCAGCGGCGATCGACAGCACCGCAGCGCCAAAGACGCATCCCTCCCTTAATCTATGGCCTGTCTGTTTTCTGTCTGGGTACAAATCATTTTCACCTTTCGCTTTTTAACGCGACGCGCTTTTTGGACATCTGCTTCTACGTGCTTCTGCCTCGAGGGCATTCTATGAGCATAACTGTTATCAGTCGCTATCTTTATCGCAAAATGATACCTAGCCAACGGAACGCCGTTCGAGGCACGCCGTGATAGCTTTGATTCTGCTATGAAAATAGAAATGCGACGGCCATAGGGCAGATAAGCGCTTCGCGTGAAAACTGCGAACTGACTATGCGCTACGCGGCAGTGGAAAATTGTAAGGCCAGTCAATAACAAGAAGACCCGTTTCCGGCCTTGCACTGTGGTCGACGGTAGATGGCGCACCGCTAGGTGGCGCGGACAGGCAGTTTGGCACGCGCTCGCGTGGTCCGCAAACTTTTGTGGTTGACTGTACATGAATATACAAGTTTGAACGTACATGAATATACAAGTTTGAACGGGCTCGGGCTATATTGTTTTTTGTTGGGCGGGCCGTGCCCGATGCAACGCACGAATCAAGCCCAAAATATACACGTTGTGCTGCAACTGTTTTCCGCCGCGTAGCGCCTTCTCCGCGACCGCCCCCCCACCCTCTTTCTTGGTTCTCCTTCCTTTAGCCACTTTAAACGCAAGGAGAGAAAGTGAAGTCACACACGATGAGCTTTGGGATTATCTATACACGGAATAATCCTCTCTCCACATCTGAAGTACTAAACCTCCGGAAGAACAAACAGTATAAATATTCAAGCTTACTATGCTTGCGAAGAAGATATTGGCGATTGCGGCTACCAGCGCGAGCAGCGAACGGGCCTTCAGTTGGGCGGGATATGCGCAGGAGCGCCGCACTTGACTGAAGCCCGAATCATTGGACAGCTTATTTTTACAGAACAACTTGTAATCGTTGCATATAATGACTGTCACATGTGGTTGGCTCATGTTTCACTTTGATACGTTGAATAAAATGCCATGTTATCAGAAAAGGACGCCTTGTCTCCTCAACAAACCGTCATAATGTCAGGCCGGACCGGGCCGGACGGGCTCGAAAATTCGGCCCGTGCGCAGCTCTACCTCCCATGTTCCGCCAGTCAACCCGGTCCTGTGCTTGCTGCTGCCACGTTATACCTGCAAACTTCTTAATGTCATCTGCCCACCTAACTTTCTGTCTCCCCCCTCACGCGTTTGCCTTTTCTTGGAATCCAGTCAGTTACTCTTAATGACGAGCGGTTATCTTGCCTACGCGCAACATATCGCCGATGCCCATTTCTTCTTGATTTGAACTATGATATCCTTAACACCCGTTTGTTCCCTGACCCACTCTGCTCTCTTCCTGTCTCTTAAGGTTACACCTATCATTTTCCTTTCCATCGCTCGCTGCCTCGTCCTCAATTTGGAGTTGAACCCTCTTTGTAAGTCTCCAGGTTTCTGCTTCCGTAGGTAAGTACCGGTATGATATGCAGCTGTTATATATCTTCCTCTTTTGACTCGAGCGATCGTGGTAATGTACCATTGATGATTTGAGAATGGTTGCCGAATGTGCTCCACCCCATCCTTATTCTTCTAGTTATTTCACTCTCATGGTTCGGCGCCGCGGTTACTACCGGTCCTAAGTAGACATATTTCTTTTACAACTTCCAGTGTCTCGCCACCTATCGCAAAGCGCTGTTTTCTCTGTCGAGACTGTTGCACATTACTTTAGTTTTATGCATATTAATTTTCAGACCTACTCTTCTGCTTTCCGTGTCCAGTTCAGTAATCATGAGCTGTAATTCGTAGCCCCTGAGTTACTCATCAATGCAATGTCATCAGCGAATCGCAAGGTTACTAAGGATACTCTTCCATTAACTCTTTTTCCTAACCCTTCCCAATCTAGACACCTGAAAACCTCCTGTAAACACGCGGATGAATAGCATTGGGGAGAGATCGTGTCTCCCTGCCTTACACACTTCTTTATTGAGATTCTGTCACTTTCTTTATGGATGGACTATGGTGGCTTGTAAAGCCGCTGTAGATTTCTTCCAGTATATTTATATATGGTTCGTTGACGCTTCGAGTGGCTTTCACGAAGTCATATTCGTTTCGCATAGGGATGGCCGACAACATACTTGCGACGCCTGCGGTACCGAGGAGACTTTGCAGCATATCTTCTGCGACTGTTCTCGCTAAGCTGTGCAGAGACGATACCTCTCATCCGCCCTCGCTCATCTCGACAACAGAACGATGACGCTAGATACTATTCTCCAGCCATCGAAAATTCAAGCAACCAAGGCATTGCTCAAATTCCTGAGGACAACAGACTTGCACGAGCGGCTGTAGACTCAATCATGACGTATACTGCACAAGACTGCCGCTCTGCGCTTTGACGTTATGTGCGTGCGTGTGTGCTCCTCCCCTTTCTCTTTTTCTTTACACTTCTTTCAATCTCCCCCCATCCCTTCCCCCCTGTGCAGGGTAGCACACCGGTTATTCCAAACTGGTTAACTTAACAAGGAAGGAAGAGAGAGGAAAGGCAGGGATGGCATCCCTGCCTTTCCTCTCTCTTGTTTTCCTTCCTTGACGCCATGAATCCGCATTGCTGCGCGACTGCTGATATCTCGACCGATTCAAATGCCTTCTCGTAACCTATGAAGGCTATATATGGGGTTCCGGTTATATACCGCGCATTTCTCTATCAACCTGATTGATAGTGTGAATGTGGTCTATTGTCCGAGTAGTCTGTAATAAATCCTACTTGGTCCTTTCGGTTGATTGAATTCTTTGTCTTAATTCTATTAGCTACTATCATGATAAATAGCTTGCAAAATAGCTCTCGTCCTGTGCACTCTGTGTTCCTTTAAGTCTTCGTCTTTAGCGCTGCTTTAATCATGCAGCATTCCAACTAGCCCAACTTTCCATTCTACTGCGAGTATAAATAGCTTGTAGACAAGGGGCCGTAAGCTGATCGGCCTGTAATTTTCCGAGTTCCTTGAAGTCCCCTTTCCTTGTGGATTAAGATGATATTGGCATTCTTCCAAGATTCTGGTACCCTCATCGTTAAGAGACATTTCGCATAAAGGGTGGCCAGTTTTTCCAACACAATCTGTCCAGCCGTCTTTCAACAGATCTGATGTTACCTGATCCTCACCAGCAGCTTTGCCTCTTTGCATTCACCCTAAAGCCTTCTTTACGTCCCATGTCGTTACATATACGGTAGAGTACACATAATAGTCAAAATCACCCACAATTTGTTTTAAACACATGAACTTGTCCCACAACAATAAACCATTCATATCCGGGGACAGCTTATCGCTGTCCTTGAGTGGAGGACCCAGTACTCTGAACTGTCGACCACTTTTCTTAACACACTCCAAAGCGTTCACAATTTAATGTGAAAGTATAGAGAGCTGGGCGAGTTGCTATGAATACATTTTGGGAAGAATTCAGCGCGCACACAATAGACGACGGCGCCTTAAGGAAAGAAGACAAACTGGCGCGAACTCACAACTCAGTTTATCGATGAAAATGAAGTACATATACAGTGAAACCTCAATTGATACGATCACCGCTCATACAATTTCGGGGTGATACGAATTTTTCTTTGGTCCCGGCCAAGGCCCATTGGCCTGCAATGTAAAGAAGGACGGTTGTTGCGAACCGATTTTCACCCCGTGACGTTTGATACGAACGTACTACGCTACCGCCCAGTTACGAAGATGTGTTTGCGCTGTCGCGAAAGACGCGCCAAGCACGTGCGAGCGCAGGGAACGTAAGCGCGGGCATGCGCGCCGCACTGTCAAAACGTCAGAATCACGATGTAAAAAAAAACTTTTCTTACTGTCCGAATAAATATTCAAAAACGTCACGACCTCCGAGATTGTGCGCGCGAACCTTTGAGGCTCTAATGTGCCTCCATGTGCCTTTGCGTTTACATTACAGAGCGCATTTGAGCCATGCTTTTTTTTTAACGCGTCGCGCAGGCTGGGTGTCACACACGATAAAGCATGCTAAAATTTCGAAGGGGCTACTACTGTCGCGGGTCACAACGCACCTAGTTCATTATTTAAACACGCCCGTATGGGCCGTATATTTACGTGCCGGTATGATTGCCGACATCAAAAACTTAACTGACAATCATTCAGAGTTCTTCCTGTCATTGCTGCGGCCGTGAAAAACAATAAATGAAAATGTACGCTAGCTTTCTTTTGTCGCATGCTAAAATTCCATGCTTTCTGGTGATACGAATTTCGGATGATACGAATATTTTTGGTGGTCCCGTGAGATTCGTATCACCGAGGTTTCACTCATATATTAAACCCAGGCTAGCTCAAGAGCGCATGTTCCAGATAAAACAAAAGTTTTTCAATAACTGACAATGAATTCACCTTTCTTGAGCGCAACATGACTTTTACTTTCTGCTTGATGTTGTAGATATCTCGCCTGCAAATTACTGTCATGATGTGTGTAAAATTTTTGTTTTATCTCGCACATGCGCTCTTGAGCTATAGCCTGGGTTTATATATATATGTGTGTGTACTTCGTTTTCACCAATAAATGAGTTGTGAGTTTTTCTATTGCGATGCAACCGGTGCATCGCAATAAAAAAGAACACCTCTGGTGAGTTATGCGTACGACAATTGTTATACCAGTTTGCTCGATTTTCAGTTTCAAGAGGCATCCGATGGCCTGATCGCTGGGAGATTTAATTAACTGTAGTTAAGATGCCAGGGTTCGACTATATAAATGTCGGCGGAGCTCTGCTCAAGGTGAAGAGGACTTACCGACGCAGATGGGTGCGCCAGTGCTGAAGTCGCACTCCATTCCCATGGCCTTGCATGTCTTCTCTTGCTCCTCGTCACACTTGGTTTGTTTGTCACCTTGCGGAAGAAAGCAATTGAGAATAAAAGGGTTAAATGAGCTAACGCAATTCAAGCCGAACCAGTTCACTTGGTTGGCTAGGTACTTGCGAGAGCAACATCATGGTAATTGGACGGGGTCTCAATAATGTCAACCCGGCTGTTATCACTCGCAAGTGTACCCTTTGCAATTACCACCATTTAGCCGAAGACTAGCCGTCACTTATGATGCATTCAGACGACGGACCGAATCCGGATTTATCATGGACGCGGACGGCTAATCCGCGGATGATCCACCTGCAGGCGCATCCGCACGACGGACGGTGTCCTAGGAGAGAACAGCCGGATTACTCTCGACCGTAGCCGCTGCGCTCACCTGCGCCCGCTGCCAGCAGACCGGTTTGAGAGTATTCAACAACATGGAGGCCGACAGAATGCGAGGCTCGCCGAGCTTTTTGAGCGTAGAGCATTGTCGAGGAGTGTAATTTCTTTCGGTGAAAACGGTGTTGTAGGCTGAATGGCTGAACGGGAAGAAAAATATGCTTTTCAGAGATCTGCTGAAGACTGACATCGCTGCTGCCGCGCGTGGAGCCCCGCATACGAAGGGAGGATACAGTGATGCGCCGATGCCGGCAGCTTTTTTTTCTTTTACGGATAACAGGTACCGACAGTGCACATTACACTGTCCCACAATATGTTGCTTTCTCTTGGTTCGCATCTTGACCTTAAAATCAGTGTTCAAACATGTGCCGTGTTCTGAGAGTACCGCTATCGGCGACACCGCCACTTTGCCTGCCACAGAATCTTGCGTGCGCGATGATTAAAGCGACAACTTACCTTTCAACCCGCCAATCAGCGTGCATTAAAGGTGATAGATATCTCAAAGGTGATCGTCTTAAAATACGGCCGCAGAAATAATCTGAACTATGCGCCAGCAGAGCTGAAATAAACTGCGAGGACAGCCGTACGGCTCGAGCAGAAGAAAAGTGTACTGGTTGCCAGCTTGTTTGCCCGCTAAAGCTGCGGCGTTCCGCCGCCAGAATCCCGATGTGAAGAACAGGTTGGGCTCATCCGTCCGCGAGCCACGAGGACGAGCCGCGGAGAAGAAGAATCGCTGATGTGAGGTCACGTGACGCGCCGTCCGCGCCTCCATATCCGGATTTGGTCCGTCGTCTGAATGAACCATTAGTAAACATATGGCAACATTGGCTTTCATTTGCTTAACCCTTTCAGCCCCGAATTTTTTTTAACCGGTAGAGATTTTTTTTTCTTGTTGATTTGGCTTGACTACCACCTCTAGTGCACAAAGATTATGTAATCTGAGCACACCGTCAGCATATAAGAAAAAATGGCGCCCTCCAGGGCTTAGTGACACCAGGGCTTAGTGGTTGTAAAGTCAAATATGGTAAATTAAAACACTTCATATTTGTAGCCTTTTAACACGTGTAATTGTTGTGTAGCTAAATATGTAGTAACGATATATTCATTAGAGCGTCTGGAAAGTAAAAAAGCAAGTTTTGCGTTCATGATACACAGCTCCTCATTGCACTTGAAAGGTCGTTGTCTAACTATTGGACGCTTTGGAAGATCTAATATCGTAAAGATTGGCTTGGCTGCGTCCGGCTTGGCTGCGTCAAAATAACTTCTGCTCATGTCTGCAAGGACAAGCTGACCAAACTTCACTTCATCGTCGTCATCTTCTAGCTCCCGCATGTTCCCTTCATGTTGTGCCGAAAACGTATTCAGACCTATTACGTACAATCTCGCTGTTGGACTCATACCACCGTGTGGTTCTGACCTCCCTGGTGGGCTTACTCGCTTAGAGGAGGTGGCGCTTCGGAGACTTCGAGTTGGGGTTGCTCTTACGCCGGCAGTGACCGCCCACTGGCCGCCACACTACCGCGCAGCGTATGGAACCACATGCCCTTTTTTAAATGCGAATGCATTTCATAGTCGGGCTATGTCAGGCATCCGGCGTTGTGCGGCGTTGGCGTTGTGCGGCGTTGTCCGCGGAGGAGGAGGATAGGTTGAGGAGGTGTGCGCGCGGGCAGGTGTTAGATGTGAAGCATCTTATGGCGAAGCTTAATCCGGTGGTGGTGGTGTGCGGCGTGACCACCCTTACTGCGCATGCGCAAACCCTTTAAAAAAAATAAAAATAAAAAAACCTCCTCTCTCCCTCCTCTAGGCATCCCTCCCCGCGGCAACCACACCCCTCACTGCGCATGCGCCTCCCCTCCTCTCTCCCCTGCTACGCTCCCCCCCTCTCTCCTCTAGGCATCCCTGCCCGCGCCGTCCACACTCCCACTGCGCATGCGCGTCCCACCTCTCTCTCCTCTCCTACGCTCCCCCCTCTCTTCTCTAGGCATCTCTGCCCGCAGCGTCCACACTCCCACTGCGCATGCGCGCCCCCCCTCTCTCTCTCCTCTCCTACGCTCCCCCCCCTCTCCCTCTCTCCTCGCCTCGCGACGCCGACACAGGCAGCGTCTGCTAGCGAGTTTCTTGGTTGAAAAAACCGACTGCTCGCGCTGCACAACCGTTCTCTGGCCACCCCGTATATATGGCAATGGATCTTGACCTCCAAGGTGGTGCCGGTGGGAGATTTCTCCTGTGCGTTGTTGAACAATAAAAATTCGCAGCGTGCGCGTTAACTAAAAGCGGACTGCGAGTC
Organism: Rhipicephalus appendiculatus; assembly: GCA_030522465.1. Classification (NCBI taxonomy): domain Eukaryota; kingdom Metazoa; phylum Arthropoda; class Arachnida; order Ixodida; family Ixodidae; genus Rhipicephalus; species Rhipicephalus appendiculatus. Next base: position 8,991 of record JALIZH010027080.1, read on the forward strand.
TCTGTGTCCAGTCGGAGTCTTCTGTCTCCCATTGCACATTAGCAGCGATTGGCATGTTCCAGTAGGAAACACCGCTCCATCGCTGCGTGCTTTACGCATCCCCAGTATTAAATGCGAATGCATTTCTTAGTCCGGCTATGTCAGGCATCCGGCGTTGGCGTTGTCCGCGGTGGCCTCGGCAGGTGTTATAGTGAGTGGAGAGAAGGAGCGCGCTCTGGTGCGTGAGGGCGCTCGCATTGCGGGAGCTCGGCGGAGCTATATATGAAAAAAAAATTTTAAGAAAGAAAAAAAGAAAAAAAAAGTGAAAAAAAGAACAAAAGAAAATTAAGAAAAAATAAAAAAAAAAAACAAAAAAAGAAGAAAAAAAACAGAAAAAAAGCAAAAAAAAAAAAAAAGGCGCTGCGCCGTGCTCCCGACCAGGCTGCAGAAATTAGGCGCCTTTTCCTTCTTCGAACCACAACCACCATATATAAATAGAGTGAAGCGCGCGCGAAATGCATTCGCATTTTCTCACGATTCCCTTTGGGGAGGTGGGGGGCATTTTTTGACGCTCCTGTGACTGCGGTGGACGTGACACACTTGTTCTGGTCGTGTCCGGGCCTAGAGCAAGCACGCCTTCGTCATCTCAGAGCAACCGGTCACCGTCCCGGGCGTCCTCCGGACTTACAAGGGTGGATAAGAGGACCATTCCACCGATCCTTGTTGAAATTTATGCACGAGTTCAACTTGTTCGTTTATGTGTGATGAGCCTCTCGTGTTATGCACGTTTGTTATGCCAAAGGGCAGTCTTTCGAATAATAAAAAAAAAGAAACTCCTTACGTATTAGCTCAGAAATCACGGCTGGGTTCTAGAGTGGAATAACAAGAAATCGGAAGCTTACACAAGCACTACGGTTCTGAATCAACATGCAAGAATTTAGGGCTCTGATAACCACTGAGCCCTGGTGTCCTATATTTAGGACATGAAGATAGTGCATCACTACGGGCGACGCGTAAATGTTAGGGAAGAGTCACTTTGTATATAAGAAGTTACACATGTTTGAAACACCAGAAAAAAAATATGGTAGCTATCGATACAATAGCCAATCACTGAAATATAATCAAACATATGGTTCTGGCGATTGTCATCTTTTTTCGCCTTGCGCCACCTTGCTTTCCACTTTGAAGAATTCTGAGGAAGATGACGACGAAAAAACTACTATACCTATGTTTGCGCAGGTGTTTTCACAATACCTTAGACACGTTTTTGAATTTCTAAGTTATTTAGGTCACAATTCGTAGCAATATTTGTTCGTGTCCTTTTTATAGGACACCAGGGCCGAAAGGGTTAAGGTAAGCCAGCACTAGCCTAAGTATAGTATTCATTTAGGGTGCGCTCCAATACTCCCCCTTAGGCAGAAAGACAGCTCAGTTGTCATCTTAAGTCTCATTCCAGTTCTCACGTAGCCGGCAGAACAGACAGCTTCTCGAAGACAACATGAGAGACAAATTCGATGCTACAGTGCTGTCCAAGCAAGATAGCGGCTGCGCGGAATGCTCGAAGGAATCCCATAGCGGCCGGAAGCAGGATTTGCTATGCGGCGTTGACAACAGCAGGAGATTCGAACCAGGAAGAAATCTAGCTGTTATAGTTGTGTAACATGATACTGGCGAATATAGTCACGGACGGGTAGAAATACACCAACAACGCCAATTGTTGGTGTCCGTGTGACCCTCAAGTGTCATTATTCGCCAGTGTCGCGTTATGCATAGCTTTAACAGGATTTATTCCTCGTTAGAATCTCCTGCTGATGTGAATGCCTCATTCAGAACAACAACAAAAAAAAAAAATGGGGAGATGAATCACCTTTTTGCTTTGCTTTCAAAAGTAGAACGCGAACAGACGATGTTCGTATGGTCTTCCCAATCGCTAGCCTAGCTTCACTTGTCGGTGGACACGTAAACCGTGCCGCAAGGAAGGCCAAAGTGGGGACGCCCTTCGGCTCTTATGTCCATGCATGCGGAGCGACGCAACATGGCGGATCGATGCCGTTTAAAGCGCGCCCGTCGGTCCTTCGCGCCGTCTAGCGGGTGATAGTGAAGCCACACTGAAGAACCACTGAGATGCATGTGCGTACCCCCAAAGGTAGATGGTATATATAAATAGCTCGCCGTTAGTGCGCTAGTGGTTGTGTGTGTGGTGGTCGAGTGGCTAACCGCGCTGCGCCACGGATCGAGGGGTCGCAGGTTCGAATACCCTGTCCCACTAGAACCGAAGTTTTGTCCTTATTTGTTTATTTGCATCTATTTCGACTTCTGCGCTCACGGACAACGCTGATTTTTGCGGTCACAACCAACGACGCCGTCGCCGACACCGACACCGGAATTTCTGCGAAACGAGCTGTTTAACGCTTAAACGTTCAGGGCGGAATGCGAATGGCAAGAAGTGCGCACGCCATTCGCAATTGATGTTTAACAAGTACCTTACATAACAAAAAATTGTTGTGTAAGGTACTTCTGAAGGTTGCTGAGGCTAGAACGAAAAATGGATTTCGGTACGTTTTTATCTAAACACTCTTTATCACGAATATCTTGGCGCATACAAATCGCCATTTTTGTTCACTTCAGCAGAAAAGGTGGACACTTCTTTAAATACGAATTTCACATTTATGTTTTGTAAACAAATTTCCCAATGAATAACGCTGTTTATAACACAAAGCCAAATGCTATTATTGCAGAAGAACAATAAAAATATATCTATTTACTAAAGATAGTATTTGGGGACAACTTTTTAGAAACACACCCTTAAAGTTTTCGGTCACACAACATATGGGTTGACCAGTTTTCACATGTAGTACTCATAAACGTTTACAAAATCGTGAATATTTCGCCACAATTTGTTAAAGAGGCGACTTCAGCTATATGGCAATTCATTCAGTATTTCACGGCTTTTCTCTCTGCAAGTGGTACATGTGCTCTATAGTGACTCTACGAAGTTTATTCCCAAAATTTTGTAAACTTAGTTGTACCGGTTCTGTGAATCGGTTAGGATGTAGGGATCGCTTCCAAGCAATTCAGCCAGTGTGAACGACTTGCGATATTTATCGCAGCTGACTTTTGTAGGTCTATGGACAGCACGTGGCCTCGGTAATGCTACCTACGCTCGCTGATTTCGAAGCGCCGATCGGGGGATGGCTTTTTTTAATTAAAAGTATATAAGGAGACCATTGGTGCCAATGCGTGCCGCCGGCTAATCCTTTGCTTTTGCGCAACAGTTGTCTTCGCGAAGTAGAAGACAAGCACAAATCTATACAAAGGGTACACTCACGCACATAGTCCTAGTTTTTTAATACAACAAGTGTCCTCTCTACAGAGAATTTAGAAAACACCAATATTCACGCAAATGAAATGTCCACATAGAACATAAAAGTTCGCTAAGATGTAGTCACAGCCGATCATAAGTCGCTTGCAAATTGTCTCTTAAGTGCCGCACTGTACCTTCAAAAGTTACGATGACTTGATCAGGATATACGCTTACCTATGCAGAGAGGGCCACCGGTAGAGAAGTCACATGCTTTCCCAAGTTCCCTGCATATCTTTTTCTCTTCCTCGTTGCATGTGGTACGATTTTTATCTGGTGAAAGAGAAAAATAAAAGATAAATGTAACCCGGGCTTTAAGCGCGCGCAGGTGGCGTGTGCACTTAAAGGTCGAGGCGTGCGCACTGTTGGAGGCCCCCCCCCTCCCCCCCTAATCATCGAAGGGGGGACGCATAGTCTGCCCCTCTCAACTTTGCGCAGTTGTACCTGTCCTGTCATTGTACCGGGTGCACGGTTATGACCCCGTAGGTTTCTTGACGATAATAGCGGCCAGGGACCCTATAACATTGATGCTGCCAAGGGCTTCTGATTTGGAGCAGTTTTGGGAGCGGAAAAATATTAATTTTGGAGCCCTTTGTAGCAGCAAAAATGTCGATTCTGGAGCACTTTGGAGCAGGTAATTTTGCGTCTGAGAGCACCTTGCAGCAGCTAATGCAGTAGTGCCCCCCGATGCATGGACGTCGGCAGGATTTTGACTTCGGAGAGCGGGGGGGGGGGGGGGGGGGTGCACCCCTTGCTGACGCCCATACCTCAACGTCAAAAGTTCACACGGCCCCATGTTATGCATTCTCCAAAGACGAAAGGCGGCCCCTTTTTCTTCAAAGTCGATTGTACTGATCCTTTCGGTTGATTAGAAGCCTTGCGGTACTTGAACGAGCTACCAGCAGCGCTTCTGGCTGCGCTTCTCCTGTCTACTTTTACTTCAGTCCCGTCGCCTGCGGACTTTTATTTCACCATCGGTATCCGGAACAGAGGATGCCAGTCGAGGAATCGCCATCAGACTCCATCGCCTCCGATTGGCCTACATGTCACGAGCGTCTGCGGAGAGCGAGTTTCGCTGTCGAGCCGACCTGCACGATAGATGCTGCGCCGGCACCGTGCATGGCGTCGTGGCTTAATTGGGACGCACGCACCCGCATTGTTTCGTCTAGGGGATTATCCATGGTCCGTGAATGTTACTTCGGTGGCCTCGTGATCTATCTGCACGCTTTGATACGCCGGCAATGCGATTGCCGGTGGTAGACACCGTCGAGTCCTTGACTCTGGCGCAGGGTGGCGAAATTTACGTATTTTATCAAGGGTGGCGCAGTAAATCCAATTTGGCGCGCTTTGTCGCAGATGGCGCAGTAGTGGAATCACTGCAAATCCATTCCGCGTAAGCCCACAAGGTGGAGGTAAGTTCACGACAAGGCCAGAATTGCCAACCACTCATTTATATAGCGCGAACGAACGAAGTCAACACGTAAAGGCTGCTAAAAAATTAGGGCTTCCGTGGCTGGGAAGCAATTCGAGAACCAGGACGAGGTTTTCTTCAGCAGATTATAATTTTGGCCCGACACTCTGCAGGCCTTCAGCCATATTGGTCACGAAGTTTTAGTTACAATGTTTCATGATTGCTGCATTCGAGGCTCACTTTCCTATTACACCCTTCTCCCAAAACATATCTCAGTTTGTAGCTGCAGGCGACGGCGATAACAGTTGAAATCTGTCATGTCAAACATCCTGCAAGGAAGCATACTGCGTCCATATGTTTTCTTATTTTGCGTTAATGACATGCATTACTATGCATTAATGTCGATGCGTCTACAAAGTACGTAGATTACGCCGATGCCAGCAGCCTGTCCATTGCTCAGACACTGAAAAGTCAAATCGAGCCAATAAAACACTTTCAAACGTACATACATAAGCAATAAAAAACAATTATCTTAATACCAACGCAGAAAAAGAAATACTGTGCTGCTTTAGCTGCTGTATACTTACCTATGCAAGTGGCCGCGCCCACAGAGAAGTCGCACTGTTTACCCTCTTTCTTACATGCCTCCTTTTCTTGCTTGTCACAGGTGGTCCGATTGGTTATCTGAAAGTACATTCAATATCTTTAGAGAGCTCCTGTATAAGAGTACTGTATAGGAGACCTTTTATGAGATAGAGGTTGCAGTGGTCAACATTCAATCAGTTCCTCCTGATAGTTATACATGTGGTTCCGGTCGCGTGGTTCACTCGCGGCCGCAATAATAGATTTTGCCTCCTGTTGAAATGCTACATGACGAACAGAAAATATAAGCCATCCAATGTGTGAAGTAGAGGTGTGCACGGGCTTCGGGTAGCCCGAAAGCCCGAGCCCGGCCCGGCCCGCGGGCCGGGTTCGGGCGGGCCGACGTCTCCTCATTTCGGGCCCGGGCCGGGCTCGGGCTCCATTGTTTTTTGTCGGGCGAGCCGTGCCAGATGGAAAGGCCCGAATCAAGCCCAAGATATAGACGTTGTGCCGGAACTGTTTTCCACCGCGTAGCGCCATCTTCGCAACTGCCACCCACCCCCTTTCGGTTTTCCTTCAGCCACTTTAAACGCAAAGGGGAGATGGTGAAGTCACACGAGATGAGCTCTGTGATTATCTATACACGGAATAATCCAATAATCCCTTCTCGTACATCTGAGGTACTAAACTTTTGGAAGAACAAACGGTATACATATTCCAAGCTTGCTATGCTTCCGAAAAAATATATTGGCCATTCCGGCTATCAGTGCGAGCAGCGCAGGGACCTTCAGTTGGGCGGGAGATGTGGCGCAGGAGCGCCGCGCTTCACTGAAGCCCGAATCATTGGACAGCTTTTTTTTTACACGACAACTTGTAATCGTTCAATATAGTGGCTGTCATATGTCGTTTGCTGATGTTGCACTTTGATATGTTGACTAAAATTCCACATTATCGGAAAACGACATCTTGTCCCCCCATTAAACCTTCATAATTTCAGGCCGGACAGGTCCGGGCCTGGGCTTTTATTTTTGTACATCGGGCCGGGCCAGGCTGGCTTGCAGCCCTCTAGCGTCGGGCTCGGGCGGGCTTTCGACGCAGTCAGTGGGCCTGGGCCGGGCTCGGGCTCTAATATTCGGCTCGTGCACAGCTCTAGTGTGAAGTATGATTGGTGAAAACATAATGGATCATTTTCAGCAAGTCACGTGCGCCTCCTAGCAACGGCCACCCGAAGGGCCCCGGATCAAGGCGTCCCTATATTCACCACTATCGTCTGCAACCGGCCTGTGTTTAGATAGCACTCATTGGGACGGCCAAGCATCATGAAGTGTTTACTTGGTCTCTCAGTTGAGCACGTGCTTTGCAAGCTTCCGAAATTCTTGTCCTATTCTATTTGCAAATATTCCATCATCGGGCTTAGAGGCACGAAATATATTCACAAGATGAAGGTGCGTTCGCTGCAACAAAAATGCGGCCAATGTACTCAAAATACCTGTGGAAGGCTCCGCATCTTTCAAAGACTCTGGGTTTCAATATGATGCAAGTATATACGCCTATTTGGTCTGTGGCTTATATATAAGCAAGACATGTTTAGAATATCGGCGGGAAAGAAGCACGGAAGGAGATTGATTGTATCGAACTCGTTACAAGCGTAGATAACAGCACTTCATCGGAATAGATGAGTGTATTGTGAAATACATGAATAACTACTGCACTTGAGCGCTAAAGGTGAAACATCTCATTGTAAAAAGCGGCCTAGGTGACTACTGGTCACCGCGCTGTTTCAAAGGGGACGTAGCGCCACCAGACACGGAGCCCCTGTGCTGGCCATGACGATGGTTGACAACTCGGGTACAAGATCTAAACCCAAGTGCGAAAGTAAACGTTTCTGGCCTGCAGACCCAGCAGAATACCGTAAAACGAAGGCACAGTACATAAGCGTTTTTGAACCAAGAACAGGCTGCGCGAGAATTTTTTTTATTGCCATGGCGATTATAGTGTCACCTTCGACGTGTTTTTGCCGTCGCCGTCATGTTCCGTATTAAGTCCAAATCGATAACGTCGCCCTGTGCATCGTATTTTCTACCCGCGAGTAAAAGCGCGCAAGCGCTGCCGACGAAAGCGGCTGAAGCAGAGATGAGACGAGCCGGCCATCTCGTTCGCGCGGAGGGCGTATGAAATAACATCGCCCCGCCTGCTAGGGCTGCCGTCGATGGCTCCTCAAGCAGAGAGGAAACGCCTCGCCTGACTTTCGCCGCTCGAAAAGCGCATAGAGATCACAGCCGGAAGGGAGCGGGGAGCGGCGTGAATTTGGGAGGGAAATGCGTGCTTTAGCTTACAGAGCGTGGTCGCCCGCAGTCATGCGCGCCGACTGTACGCGCTGCGCTCTCACCGCTTACTTCGCGTTGAACCGGCTGCCAGGAAACTGCATCGCTCGCTGGAGCGGCAGTATTTCCCTTACGCCAACGTGTTCTATAGTTACGCCAGATATAATCCAAAAGAAGACAGCTGCCTAGTATTCGTTCGTATGATATTTAAATGTGTCTCTATCGCATTCATTGCGTCGCCCTTGCGGCGAAACTGCGGCATTTTTTTTAACACCACTTGACGTGTCAGCGTCCACACACATTTTCAGCAACTTAATTTTTCTTCAGTTGGTGCAAACAGGAAAACGAAGTTCTGTTTCTCTATTGCCTTTACTGGGTATCAATTTCTACAACTCTCTCCTTGTGCACTCGCGACAGGTGAAAGTGATCAGCATTAAATTATCGTGAACGATTCGTTCTCGATAACTAGTGACGAGTTTTTTGGCGCAATGCGCACTCTGAGAAAAGGGGCAACAGTGCACGTTATTTTGGCGGGGAGATATCGCTTAAACCAGGGGTCTCAAACATGCGGCCCGCGTGGCTCTCCGTTGCGGCCCGCGGCCCTCACATGACTGTCTTCGCCCCACATTTTTAAAATTTTCTTATCAACTATGTTCTTGAGCTACAGACCTGACTGGTCTAAGGCATTGTCTCCGTGAGGCATCCCATGTGTTCACCTTGTTTCGAAACAAAAACTTATATTTCACAATCAGCGTCTAGATTTGAGTCATTTTGGAGATCGCTATCAACATGTTGTTGGAATCCTGGCACCAAATCTCCTTCAGAAATGACCTTTATATGAGGTATGGGAAAGTTTTCTTTCAAATGGCAGCATTTGCAGGCAAATTGTACAAATCTCCCCCCCCCCCCCCCTTCCGCTCCTATTTTTTACACTGCCCCGGCCCTTGCCTTAATTGCCTCACTGCGGCCCGCTGGCTGAGGTGAGTTTGAGACCCCCTGGCTTAAACGCTTCTTGTGATATCCGATGTTCTTTGAAATCATTGGATGAAGCATTAAAGTCATACTGCTGTATAAGCTGACTTTACCAAAAGTAGGTTCACAGCATATGAAAACAAAATTAGGGCAGCTTCGCACTAGCGGTGGCACGCCTAACGGAAGTGCGGAGCTTGGCTACCTGCCTTGTTAGGGGCGAAGCACCTTAGTGTCTCGGGTTGTCGGCGTATCATATCGTCGTCACGGTAAATCAAGTTGTCAAAGTATGGTCAAAACTAATGTATAATTAGTGAAAACTGGTTCTAGAATAAACTAACTTGATTTCAAATAATTTATGATGCACGAATAATCAGGATTTAATTGCATAAGTTAACATAAATTTAGAAATTTCTTGAATTAACAGAAAACAGAATTTGTTGAATTGCATCTGAAAATTGGTTTCAAAGGCCAAGTTTTCTCATGTAAAGCATACTTCGTAGCATGTCGTGGTGTGTAACACGAAGACGACGTACGGCAAGTCTGCCGCTCACTTAACTGATTAAAATCGGTTCAACACAAGCGAGGGCGCCACCGTCTCAGCAAGGGCGTGATTGCTCCTCCCACCAGCGCTTTTCCGGCGCCCAATCAGCGCGCGCCCTGTGACGAGAGAGAGCGAACGGCGCGCGCTGGCTCCGGAAACGGCCATTAGCAGCGATTTTGCTGTACAGCGTCGCACACTGCCCGCTTCACCCCTCCCCAGGTTTCACGTTAGTGGAGCTGCATGCTGTGCTCTTGGCTAGACCACATTTTTCCTTTTTCAAAGACGATAGTCTTAGGGATACTTCGTCGCAGAAATTGTGGTCTGTCTGTCTGTCCTGTCTATCCATCTGTCTGTCTGTCTCTCGATTCAGCCACCCGGCCAAAGTTTAACCACTTTCTGAACGCCCAGCCATCTTGCACAAGCGGCTGCGTTCATACTTGTGAACATTGTCGATCAAAAAGCAAATGTTACGCATAGCTGAGGCGCAACATCAATACATAAGTATTAGATGGTATGTTTCTTTATTAGAAAATACATAGATACGTAATTTTAAAGACCCTATAGTGTTTCTTAGGCTGCGCTGAAAATGCGCCGCTATGCACGAAAGAGCCTGGCAGTGGCCCTGGGTTCTGCACAAGCTCATGTTTCCCGATGCTACTGCCAGATGGCGTCCATATCTCACGCAGCGCCCCCTCTATTTTATCAATGCCAACCAGATGCGGCCGATTCAACATAGATGAAGGCGCTGTCTGAGGCAAGGAAAAACATAATAGTACGGCCGGCAGAAGACTATCGTCTTTCGACGACATCTGCAGCGAAGCACGCAGATACGCGGCCAATTTTTCTCATTTTTTTCTCTTTCTGTTTTTAAAGCTCCTTTTTGCCCGTATTCATTTCTTTGTCTCTCACGCTCTTTCTTTCTGTCTCTTTTTCTATCCTTGCTTTGATTCTCTCCTGTTTCTGTCAGGCTTTGTTTTTTTCTATTCCTTTCTTGGTGTCTGTTTCTATGTATATCTCTCTATTTTTTTCTTTTTTTAATTATGTGTGTATTCTCTGTCTTGCTTCTCTTTCTTTCTCTCTCTATACTCGTTCTCTCGCCCTATCAGAGTTATTGCATTCCACATGTGAAAATCGGCACGTGTTCTCTGAGCGAAGCAGGGGATTAAGAGGACGAAGAGAGAGCGTGCCGGTTGATGATGACGATAATTTTTGTGCGCGACTAACAGAGTTTCCCCGCGCATAAGCAGCTCCGCTGTTAACCCTACCGGCTCCGCCAATGTAAGCATTTCCTTCTGCTCTGTAAGCGCTGTGAGCGTGTCATGCCACTTGCTTTGAGTTTGAACAGTAAGCACTTTCTCTTCGAAGCTCAAGTACATTCTGTCTGCTGAGGTACCCACTAGGCACATCGGAAAATAAATGTTCGTCGTTTGTGCCTGAAGTATCTTGTTTCCTTGAGTACTGTTCTCAGAATACCCGACAGAATTTGTTCAGGCGCACGACTTTGCGTCCCAAAGCCAGAGAAACAAACGTATGTCGGCATGACAAAGTCAACTGGCCTGGGCGCGCTTAGGTGTTTATGAAAATTGGAACATTTAATGCCATGTTTCGCTTTTTCTAGACGGTTTCAAGATTGCAATAATAGCAGCAAGCGTTGTACCCTAAGCAACTTACGGTCACCTCATTTATCAGCGCCTAACACCGCAAACGAAAGTGCGTTTTCAAATTGTTTCATGGAAAGGAAAGTTTTTCTTATTTTTTCAGAGAACATGAAGGTGCATAATGTTCAAGGGAATCTCTTATAATCTTTGTGTAGCTCAAAAGAACATTTATTTCAAAATGTTTTGCTAATTAAGGGGAGGAAAGTGTAGAAAATCGGCGGGCTACTCGCTAAGGCTCTTGCCCGCCGATGCTAGTAGGGCACATCGGTGGACAAAACCGGATGTCGTCTGGGGCATGTATTTGTAAACAGTGAAAGGGCCGCTAGGGACAGCTAAATGGAAGAGTACATATAATACTCTCAATCGTTCACATTTTGTTCTAAACACACTTAGTGGTCCCACAACAGTCAACCATTGATTAAGGCGAATGCCTTCGCTTCCTCATCAAACGCCATAATTGACCGGTGTGTCACGTGGGAGTCTCCCCTCCGGCGGCGTCAACACGAGTGATGCAAAAATCATCATCGCGTGATGACTTCACCATATATATGACGTCATCATGACGTGACAGATCGCCAAAGTTTGGGACGTCACAACACGTAACGTCGCACGATGACGTAATGACATCACATCGTAGCTTGGTTGGAGGTGGGCCGATCACGGAGGCAGTGCAAAACCATGGGTGAGGTGCCTCCATTCCCGGAGGCAATGGAAAATCATGTTAGGTGCCGAAAGCTTTTGGAGCAGGCAGGATGGGAAGAAAAAGAAGGTGGCTATCGCCTTCCACTTGTCCTGGGTGAATGCATAAGGGGAGCTTGTAAGTTTTATTGCGATAGCAATTATATGGACACTCTCGGCTGATTTTCGCCGTCGCCGTCTGTCAACGCCGTCATGTCCCGGATATGTATATGTATGTGTATATATAACAAAAGGCATAAAGAAAAATAAACCAGTAGAAAAAAATTCCATACCACCTGACCGGGGATTCGAACCAGCGACCCCCTCGCTCCGCGGCCTGCTGCGGAGCGAGGAGTCGAGCTGCTTGTCGTTCTTCGTGTGACAAACTAATTTCTTGCTATCGCATTCATTGCTTCGCCCGAGTGGCGAAACTGTGACTTTTTTTTACGGGGACAGCTTATCGCTCTCCCACAGTAGAGTGCACATTACTCTAAATCGTCAACCACTTTTTTAGTGACACTCTGAAAGCGCTAACACTTCGTTCTAAACCGGCAGTTAACCGTCTCGGTGGCCCCGTGGATACGGTTCTGGGCTACTGACCCGAAAGACGCGGGTTCGATCCCGGCCTGGGCGGTTGCATTTCGACGGGAGCGGAAGACTGGAGGCCCGTGTACTGTGTGACGCCAGCGCACGCTAAACTTCAGGTGTTGGAAATTATCCAGAGCCAGACCGCGCCCAAGTCCTTTCCCTACGGCATCTCTCATAACCTGCAGTCATCTTGGAAAGGTAAGACCTATACACCAACCGACCCACTAACCATCTATGCAAATTCTCATTGGGTGGTGCAGCGGTGGCTGTGGACGGGTATTAAACTTTTTCTTAGGGTGTAACCGACTACCGGCGCGTCAGTGCTTGGTGGTGGGGAACTGTTCTTAAATCGTGGCTGTTTATAATCACGCAATAAGCACAAGCACGAACAAAAAAATTAAGGTAGCTTCGTGCTACTGATGTCAAGGCAGAAGGAGCATTCTTTACCAGATTTGAAAGCTGGATCAGTGACCACGACGACGTCGTTTGTCTCTTGCTTTTCTTTGTTCGCGCCGTGTTTGCGCTGTGTTTCAACGTGTTCAAGCCTTAAGAAAGTCCGGAGTCGGGCGACCTGCCTTGTTTCTCTTTATTTTCTATTTCTTTCTTCCTCTCTATTTTACTCTTTCTCTTCCTCTCTTTGCTTTCATCTCTCTTATTGCCTCTGTTTATTTCTGTTTCTGTGCACTCTCTATTTGCGTCTCTTTCTCGCTCATCCTATCTTTCTTCCTCGTCGCTTTCTTTCTCTCTTTCTTTGATTCTCTCTTCCTCTTCTTCCTTTTCCGTCTCACTCTCTCTTTTTAACACGAAAGTGTTTTATGCCGGGGTTCACCAAGATTTGAGTGACGTATTTCCGTCACGGAAATGACGTCGAAAAAATACACATGATCAGAAGACAAAGAGATTCGTCAGCGGGAGTCGAACCTTCGGCCTCTTGGTTCGCGACAAGCGATGCCGGGCACGCTATCCACTACGCCACGGTCAGATACTCTGCGGGCTTTAAAAAATTACACCATCTCCCGCTAAAGGGAACCATGTGTAGATGTGAAGCAGCGGGCACTAACGCTTACACTGGCGGCGGCGTTGACGCTGGCGCTCATCGCAGCTTTGCGCAGGAGAGAAAACTGGGGAGGTGCAAAGCACGCAGTGATGGAGCGGTGTTTCCTACTGGAACATGGCAATCGCTGCTAATGGGCAATGAGAGACGGAAGACTCCGATTGGACGCACCGACCCGCAGTCCGCTTTTAGTTAACGCGCACGCTGCGAATTTTTTTATTCTTCAACAACACACTTCAACAACACACAGGAGAAATCTCCCACCGGCACCACCTTGCAGGTCAAGATCCATTGCCATATATACGGGGTGGCCAGTGAACGGTTGTGCAGCGCGAGCAGTCGGTTTTTTCAACCAAGAAACTCGCTAGCAGACGCTGCCTGCGTCGGCGTCGCGAGGCGAGAGAGAGGGGGGGAGCGTAGGAGAGGAGAGAGAGGGGGGGGACGCGCATGCGCAGTGGGAGTGTGGACGCCGCGGGCAGGCATGCCTAGAGGAGAGAGGGGGGGAGCGTAGGAGAGGAGAGAGAGGGGGGGACGCGCATGCGCAGTGGGAGTGTGGACGCCGCGGGCAGGGATGCCTAGAGGAGAGAGGGGGGAGCGTAGGAGGGGAGAGAGGAGGGGAGGCGCATGCGCAGTCAGGGTGTGGTTGCCGCGGGAAGCGATGAGGAGAAAGAGGGGGAGAGGAGGTTTTTTTTTGAAAGGGTTCGCGCATGTGCAGTAAGTGAGGCCCCGCGGCACACCACCACCACCACCACCACCACCACCACCGGATTAAGCTTCGCCATAAGATGCTTCACATCTAAAACAAGCCTTTTATATCTACCACAGTCCTCTCATAGTGCTCTTGCTAAAGTAAAGTAATGCATTATGAACGTGAAATAAACGATTAGTTCCTTCCAAGCTTCGTTTCAACGCGCCCATCCCATTCGGCGCGTTTTGAATACGACAAGTGCAATTTTGTCGACGCATGAACACGCTGCCAGGTGGCGACCTTACCCCGAAGACCTCGCTCATAGCATCCGTCCATACCAAAAATAGCTCTGCGACGCACGAGTGCTTCGCGTGGCCGTAACTCCGCGTATATCCGCGTTAAGCTACCCCCGCGAAAAACCGTAGCCGGCCAACGGGGAAGACGACACGCGTTGCGTTTCCCTCGGGTCGGGCAGCGTTGTTCAATAAATCTAACATGCCGCGAGTAGGCGACCTTAGCCGCCTTAGCCCAAGTTCGGCGTCCATTCAGTGACGCTCTCCTGGCTGTCACACCGATTTCTCTGATTCCGCTCTCACCGTTATCTACTACACCTACCACAAGCATCTATGACCACAAGGCTTTGTTTAGTCATTGATCATGGACGTTAGTCGTCGGAATGAAGATGTATCACTAAGCTTCAGCGTTGGTGCACTCACGTTAAACGGTGCTATAGCAGTCAAACACAAACAGACATTTTGCAAGCTCGCTTATATTAATGTATACAGTAAACATTCAACTACTTCTGTAAGGACACGTTTCACTTTCGTGTTATACCGATTCCTATGACGGAGGGATCAACCATGTTTTTTTTTATATCTCTTACTTTTTCCTGTTTCTTTGCATCTTTCTTCCTCGTCGCTTTCTTTCTCTCTCTCTATTTCTCGTTTCCTCTTTATTTTTTCTTTCTATATGTATCCTCCTTTTTCTTTGATTCTCTGTTGCTATTTTTCTTTTTCTGTTTTGCTCTGTTTTCTCTTTGTTTTTTGTGTCTGTTTCTTTCTTTCTTTCTTCCCTTTCTCCCTCTCTCCTTGTACTCGTTCTCTCGCCCATTAGAGTTATTGCATCCCACGCCGGTCAAATCAGCGCACGTGTTCTGGGAGCGAAGCAGAAGATCAAGAAGAGGACGAAGAGAGTGCGGGCGGTTTAATAATGATGATATTTTTCTGATGATGATAGCTAAACAGCTATGCGCTTCATTTGTAACAGCTACAATGAAGTGTCGGCAAGGCTTGCATACCGTCTCCACGCGTTCTGTGGATTATGAGCTAGATTAATCATGTTCCTTCATAGCCAAGGGACGCAGCAGGCACTGCGCCTGACGGAGACACGCTTACGCTATCGTCTAGCCAAAAGTGGTGTCTACATCTAAAGGGCATGCTGAATTTCTTTTGACATTCGGGTTGTTTTAAAGGCGAAAGCCTTAGCTGCCTCAGCAAACGTGTAAAGTGACCGTCGGCGGTCACTTCCTGCAAGGACGACTCGCGGTACACACAACACACATACACACCAAGAATTATGCAGGTGTGCATCGCTATAAAGAACACCTGTGGCAAGTTATGCGTTTAACAATCGTGCGCTGAGCAAGTTTGCGTGATTTTGAGTTTCCACGTCTATCCGATGGCTCAGAGATTCAGTGAACTCTAACTAACATGCTAGAATTTAACTATATAAATGTCCGTGGCGCTCTGCTTGAGGTGAAGAGACTTACCGACGCAGATGGGTGCGCCAGTGCTGAAGTCGCACTCCATTCCCATGGCCTTGCACGCCTTCTCTTGCTCCTCGTTACACTTGGTTTGTTTGTCGGCTGGCAGAAGTAAGAAAGATAGAGTAAAAAGAAAAAAAAAGAGCTATAACGCAATTCAAGCCGAGCCAGTTCGCGTTGTTGGCTAGATACTTGGGAGAGCAACAGCAAGGAAATTGGACAGATATGAAATAAGTTAACGCGGATGTTATAACGGCGGATAGCAAACAGCACCAACAACTACCTTTCGCAATTACCATCATTTAGCCAAGACTAGCCGCCACTTAGTAAACATATGGCAACACTGGCTTTCATTTGCTTAAGGTAAGCCAGCACTAGCCCAAGAATAGTAATCATGTGGGGTGTGCTGCAATACTCGCTGTAGGCGAGAAAATAGACAGGTAAGCGGTCATCTTAAGTTTCATTCTAGTTCTGACGCAGCCGGCAAAATAGTAAGTTGGTGTCCTTTTACTCCTCAGTGTGGTTGTTCGCCAGTGTCACGTTGCATAGCTATACCAAGATTTCTTCCTCGTTCGAATCTCCTGTTGATGTGAACGCATCATTCGGAACGAAAAAACTTCGAGGATGCCTGAGCTTCGCTTTCAAGAGTAGAACGCGATAGCGTGATCGGGCCGTGTTCTTATCGCCTTCCCAATCGCTAGCCTGGCTTCCCTTCTCGGTTCCTATACACAATTTTCCGCAGCTGGTTTGTTCTATTAAAACTAGATGGCGTCATCGCAACGTTGCCATCCCCCTACCGTGGCCCGTCTCTGTGCCGTGGCCTTTGGTGGCATTGCTCGCTATGTCTCCGTCCGGACTGCGTCGTCTGCTCGGCGTCCCCGTAGCGTCCGCGCGCACGCCAGTACAAGCGAGCAGACGGCAGCACCGGCAAGGTCAACGTGGCGTCACATGTGGGTGCAGTTTCCTTCCGCCTCGAGTTTGTCATGTCGTCGTCCAGCACTGTGTGGCTCGCGAGCTCAAAATCTACGCATTTAATTTGTTTATATTTGGGTTCTGAAGCTTCGCGAGTTTTGTGATTTGGGAGAGGACGGAGGCGAGCTTGGCAGCAGGGGCTTACTGCTTTATTCGCCGCATCAGTAGCGTCTCAGTACAAGGCACGAAACATAAGACAACGATTCAAATAGCTGCCGGCTTTTTCATAGCCAGCGCACAGGCGTTACATCATGGACACGTGGACAGGCGCGCAGGCAGTCCGCATTGTGGCCATACGCACTGATCTTGCCAACAGATAGCATCCAGCTTGCGCCATGCCGAACAGCCTTATGCGCGGCAGTATTCAGATGTAAGAGGGTGCAATGTATTCGTCGGTATTTTGCAGTGTTTTTAAGATTTATTCTCAAATTCTCGGAGACAAGGCTTAGCAGGCATGGCTAAATAAACACAGCTGATCTCAATGATAAAGGCAGAGCATACCTGATGCGTTGTTTGCAGCCTGAGATGACACAAGGTGATAGCCGGTTTCGTCATTTATTTGCTGCTGTCAGGACAGTGGGCAAGTAGCAAGCGCAAGTTTTGATCGAAGCGGGCGGTCGCTTCTGCTTGGGTGCTGTCATGTTGGCTTGTAACCCCAGCTACAGGCGGCTGCTAACCCAACAATTAAAGGCATACACCATAAATGCGATGTAAGATAAACATATCGCGTATTGCCGTGTCGTATTTCGTACCAAACAAACGCAAATGTCTCAACGTTATCAAATTTGAGGCGATTACATGTAGAACTATGTTTTGCTGCGCGAGCAGTGACTTGCTTACACTCTGCTGCAACCAGCCTGTGTGGTAAGGCCACGGCCGCATCGCTGGCCGAACGCATTCGCTGGAGCAACTGGCTGGGGGAAGGCCACTTACGATCACGTGATAAGACATGGGAGCGCCCGTGCGCTGCTGCAGAAAATTGTCTATATCCATTCATGTGCGACGAAACGCGGTCACGCGGCGGGGCGATGCTGTTCAAAAGCGCAGCCGTGGGCCCTTGTATACCGTTATCTCACGAGTGATAGCCAAGCCACTGCCACGCTGAAGCACCTCCGAAATGTGCGTACCACCAACGGTTAATAGTTTATATATAAACAGCTCGCCGTTGGTATCCTTGAGGAGGAACGTGTGGTGGCCGAGTGGCTAAACGCATCGCGCCACGGAGCGAGGGGTCGCTTGTTCGTGTACCCGGTCCCACTCGAACGTTTTATTGCGATAGCAATTATATGGCCAGTCTCGACGGGTTTTTGCCGTTGCCGTCGCCGTCGACGTCATTTCGCGTATAAAGTCCAAATTGATAGATCCCCCAGCGCATCGTACGTTCTACCCGCGGGTAACAGCGCGGGAGCGGGGGTCGACAAACGCGGCTGAAGCAGACATCAAACGAGCCGGCCCATCTCCGTCGCTCCGAGGCGTATGCGATAAGATGCCCCCGCCTGTTCGACCAGCCGGGGAATGCTCAAGAAGAGAGGAAACGCTTTAAAAACGAAGGAACGTCTTTAACAAGCGCGGAAAGACGCGAGGGAGGGGGGGGGTCCCTCATACAGCCGCTGCGACCTTTGGTTTTACGAGCGCGGTCGTCGCTGGCGCGCGCGTTATCTCAGCAGCCGACAGCGGGCGGCTGGCTCCTACGTGCTCCGCTCTCAACGCGAGGAGATTGTGCGAACAGTGTCCCTGGAGCGGTCGTATGCTCTTAAACCAGCATTTTGTAGAGTTGCGTGAGATCGGATCCAAAAGAGTTAGCTGCCAGCCTCACTTTGAATAACATTAGAATTTGTTGCTATCGCATTCATTGCGACACCCGTGCGGTGAAACTGTGATTTTTTGAATGAATGAATAAACTTTATTGGCTCCTTCGGGCGAGGCGGGGGGAAGAGGGGATTTCCCCTGTTCCGTCCCACTCTCCGTCAATGATGACCGTGCCTCAGATGACGGCGGGAAGTCCTTGGACCCGGGCGGCATCTTCGGCTTGCCGGACGGCCCAAAGCTGGTCGGAAAGCTTGTCGCTGGTGAGTGCCGCCTCCCAGCGGCAGCGACGCCGACGCAGCTGATCCGCAGTAGTGACCGCAGCCGCGGCGGCGGCCGGCCCCTGCCCTCGCGCGGTGGTAGCAGCAAAGATTGCTCTCGCAGTTTGTCCTTGCCTAGCATGCGTCGCGTAGTGAGCGGCGGCAGCGACATTTACTCTCCCGGCACATTCCCAAAGCATGTGCCGCAGTGTGGCTCTTTCCCCCGCACGCTTTGCACACGTCTGTCGGGTATAAACTGGGATAGCAGAGGCGTAGGATCGCCGGGCTGGGGAAAGTGTTGGTTTGTAACAACCTCCAGGTTACGGCCTGTTTTTTGTTTAATTTGTCGTGTGGTGGTGGGTATATGCGTCTGTTTAGTCTGTAATGTTGTGTTAATTATTTCTTTATTTGCATTGATTTCGAATTTTCGCTCACGGACAACGCTGATTTTTCGCTTACAATGAACGACGCCGACGCCGACACCGGTATTTCTGCGGAACGAGCTATTTAACGTTATCGCGTTAAAAGTTCAGGGCGGATGCAAATGGCAACGAGTGCGCACGCCACTCGAAACTAGATATTTTCATTGGTAAAAATTCTATTCTAAGGTACTTCTGAAGGCGTTTCTGAGGCTAGAACAAAAAGTGGTTTTGGCGTTGTTTAATCTACTCTTATTATTGATATTTTGGCCCATACGAAGTGCCATTTGTTCACATCAGCGGCAAAGGTGGACACTTCTTGAAATCCGAATTTCATAATCAGGTTTTCTAAACAAATTTACCAATGAATAACGCTGTTTATAACACAAAACCAAATGTTATTATTGCAAAAGAACAATACAATGATATCTACTTGATACAAAGATATTTTTAGGGACAATTTTTAGAAAGCGACTATGAAAGTTTTCGGTGACACAACATATGATTTGACTAGTTTTCACATGTAGTACTCATAAACGTTTACAAAATCCTGAATATTTCGCCACGATTGGTGCGGAATAAAACTTCAGGAGGTGGCTTCAATTATATGAAAATTAGCTCAGTACTTCACGGCTTCTCTTTATGCAAGTGGGACATGTGCTGTATGGTGACTCTCTACGAAGTTTATTCCTAAAATTTTGTGAAATTGGTTGTAACGGTTCTGTGAATATATTAGGATGTGGGGCTTCCCTTCCAAGCAATTCAGCCGGTTTGAACGACTTGCGGTATTTATCGCAAGCTGACTTTTGTAGGTCTATCGAAAATAGATGACTCGGAAATGCTAAACTCTCTCATATCGGAGCACCGATCGAGGGATGGCTTTGATCAGGATATGCGCTTACCTATGCAGAGAGGGCCACCGGTAGTGAAGTCACATGCTTTTCCAAGTTCCCTGCAATTCTTTTTCTCTTTCTCGTTGCATGTGGTACGATTCTTATCTGATGAAAGATAGAGAGAGAAAAAAAAGAGATAACTCTAACGCGTGCTTCATTTGAGAGAACAGGCGTGCGCACAATTGAAACCAAATAGGGCGGGGTGGGGGGGGGGGGGGGAGGGGGGTCTTGACGATGATTGAATGCGGATGCAAAATCTGCCCCTTTACACACTCCTACCTGTCCAGTCATTCTTTCAGGTGCGGGGTTGTGACCCTGCAGGTTTCTGACGATAAGGGCGGCCAAGCACCCTATAGGGTGCTTGGCCGCCCTTATGAGGATAGTATGCCAGATTGTGTACAATCTGGCATTCTGAGTACTTCCCACGTTTACCCCGCAAAGGCGTGGGACCAAAGGCAGACCGCTGAGAGAACCATGTCATCGCATCATTTTTATTTTTGCATCCACTGCGCAGCTCCTTTTTTTCGGACATTTTCCAATAAGGGTAGGGGGGTGCATCGATGAAAACTTTAACCGTCCCCTCCACCTTATTGGAGAACCCAGCACACGCATATGAGTGAACAGCTTTTCAAGAAGAGCATTGGGGAGAAAAGCTTTGGTGGCTTAATTTCCGATATATTCACAAAGAAGGTATGTAATACGCTTTTCAAGTAGGTTGATTCTGCAAAAGGTGGTGATATGAAATTTAACGTATCTGAAAAAACTTCCCCATCTCCCGCTAAAGGGAACCATGTGTGGATGCGAAGCAGCGGGGAGATAATTAGCTTGAGCGGGAGGAAAGTCGCCACTCTCATTTCGCGGTAGCGGTCCGGGCGCTCATCGCGGCGCTGCGCAGGAGAGAAAATGAGGCGCGCGCTCCGTCATTTTCATACCGCGGAACTACCGTGGCGCCCCCCAGCGGAGTATGCAGCTGTCACACCACCTGTCGTGCCCGCCGCTGCGTAGAGGATTCCTAGAGGAAAGGACGGGGGGGATCGTAGGAGAGGGGGAAGGGACGTGCATGCGCTGTGGGGGTGTTAGACGCGGGAGCAGCTCCGTAGAGTAGAGGATTCCTAGAGTAGAGGAAGGGGGGTGAGCGTAGGAGAGCATAGGGGAAGGGACGCGCTGTGGGACGCGGGGGGCCGCTCCGTAGAGTAGAAGATTCCTAGAGGAGAGGAAGAGGGTGAGCGTAGGAGAGAGAGAGGGGGGAGGGGACGCACATGCGCTGTGGTGGTGTGGGACGCGGGAAGGAGGGACGGACTAAGCCCCCTCCAAACACATGCAAGCAAGATTAAGGAATGGGGTCAACCTGGGCGACAAACGCCACCTGCCTAGCCATTGCTAAGCAGCCATCTCTGTGCTCTCGGCCATGACTCAAGGAATGGGGTCAACCTGGGCGACAGACACCACTTGCCTAGCCATTGCTAAGCAGCCTCTCTGTGCTCTCAGCCATGACTCTGGTGACTGTAGTAGTGGTTGACGGCCTTCATATTACTACAGTGTTCTGGTTCGCATAATGGGTGCTTCCCTACTTCATGAAAGTGGCCGGACGCGGGACGCGGGACGCGGGACGGCGGACGCGGGACGGCGGACGCGAGACGGACAGAGCCCCGAGCATAAGATGCTTCGCATCTAAAAAAAATCCAGCAGATCCCACGCTCCGGGGGAATCGATGTAATGCGAAGCCGCCAGCAAGGAGCGGTCTACGTGTAAGTCACGGCGCACGTGACATGCATGTCACTATTTTCATGTTAACTCCTATAATATAGCATCCTCATACAGTCGCGTCGCGAAACACCAGTTTTGGTGTATATTATGCAAGCGAAACGACCTCGATCTCATCATGAGCGTGGCATCTAAATCATGCTATGCACATAGGTAAGTGATCTCACTCATGAGTCAATTCACTCGGACTCACTCAGACTCAGATTGAGCAATGAGTCTGAGTGAGTCCGGCTCAGCAAAAATTTGGTGAGTTTTTGTTTTTCGGACTTTTCCAGTAAGGGCAGAGGCATGGGCGTCCGGAGGGGAGTGCAAGGGGGGGGGGAGTGCAAGTGCCCCCCCCCCCCTTGGAATTTCGGGTGATATTTTTCTGTGCAGTTGCTATAAGCTACACAGCCTGATTAGCAGACTCAGGTCCTGGTTTTCAGAATTGCCATTCAATATCGCACGTTACACACCATCCACTAAATTGCTTGTCATGTCATGGCAGTAAAAGACAGGTTGCCAGTGCTGGATGACCCCCCCCCCCCCTCTTGCGCATGCACCCCCCCTGTAAAAAGTTCTGGGGACGCCCTTGGGCAGGGGGGTGCATCGATAAAACTTACCCCCCCCCCTCGCTTATTGGAGAACCGAGCACACGCATGTGAGTGAACAGCTTTTCAAGAAGAGCATTGGGGAGAAAAATGTTTGGTGGCTTAATTTCTGATGTATTCACAAATAATATATGTAATACGCTTTTCAAGTTGTTTAATTCTGGAAAAGTTGGTGATATGAAGTTTAACGTATGTGAAAAAGGTTGTAGAGGCATAGGCGTGCGCACGAAGGGGGCAGAGGCGGCGGCCGCCCCCCCCCCCCCCCCTTGTCACCTAAGAACCTAAGAGGGGGGGGGGGGCGCAAAGTCTTCCCCATATATAGATTTAATAGGGAAGGGGGGGGCGCTGCGATGAAGTTCGCCCACCCTGAACGGTAACCCTGCGCACGCCTATGTGGTGCCACCGGGAAATGCTAGAGGTATGACAGAAATATAAAGCTGGTAATATTTATTGGACGAACTGCCTCTTAGTAAGCCCACATGCTGGAGGTAAGCTCCAAGAAAAGGTCAGAATTACCATCCACTTATTAGAATAGCACGAATCCACAAAGTCAACGCGTAAAGGCTGCTCAAGAGAAAGCGTGGTAGCTTGGAAAAAATTTGTCCTAAACCGATAGAGAGTTATCTTCAGCAGATAATATTGCCCCGCCACTTCACAAGCCGTCGGCTATATTAGTCAAGAAGTTTTAATCAAAAAAAGTTCCGTGATTACGATATTCGAGGCACAGCTGACTCCCATTACATCCTACCTCCAATACAGGCCTCAGTTTGCAGCCACATGTGACGACGATTCTGAGTTGGAACATGTCAGGATCATAATATAATAATTGTTGGGGTTTAACGCCCCAAAAGCACGATATAATTACGAGGGACGCCGTGTTTAGGGCTCCGTAAATTTCGACCATGTGGTGTTCTCGTGCACCTATTAGATGCGAAGCAGCTCTTTGACTAGGCTGTGCAACGCTGCCCCTCCGTCCGTGCGTCTGTACGAACGCGCCGCAACGCGCTCACCTCGCCGCAGGTATTGGAGCGGTGCCAAGTAGGTCACGCCGCAGCTGCGCGTTGACGTCACGCTCCCCTCGCAGTGCGCGCTGACGTCACTCTCTCCCTCGCCTGCCGCGCGCTCGCCGCAGCGCGCAGCTGCCGCCTGACGCGCGCCTAAAGTACGCGTTGAAACATGTCTGTACGTGTCACCTCTCTCTCGCTTCACCCTCTCCACCGCTCCCATGCGCAACGCTGCTGCTTCGGATCCCATCAGGATTCCCTTTGGGAAGATGGTGTAATTTTTTAAGTACACGGGCCGCAAACACTTTTCGCCTCCATCGAAAATGTCCTGTCAGATCAGGCGTCCCACTGGAGAGCATACTGGGTTTGATACGCTTTTCTTATTATGCACTACTGACGTAATCGATGTCGATGCGGTTGCAAAGTGCGAAATTTACTCCTATGGCAGCAGCCTGTTTTTTACCCACCTACTGAAAAGTCAACGGAAAGCTAATAAAACACTTTCAAACTTACATAGCTTGGGGATCAACTACTATATTAATATCGATGTACAAAAAAAACCGGCCGATCCCACGCATTGTGGGAATCGATGTGATGCGAAGCAGCCAGCAAGGAGCAAATCATGCTGTACATAATATGCATGTCATTATTTACATGTTAGGACCTGTCATTTGAGTTCGTCGTATACAGTCACGTCGCGCAATACAAATTTTGGTGTATATCAAGCTAGCGAACTGGACGCAAGCGCACCATGAGATGTGGCATGTAGGCTAAATGACATTGTAGATGACATGCATGCCAACATTTTCATGTTACCACCAGCCACTTATGTTCGATATATCGTCACATCCCGCAATATCAATTTTGGTGTATATCAAGCTAGCGAACTGGACGCAAGCGCACCATTAGCGTGGCATGTAAATGGCATTGTAGATGACATGCATGCCATGATTTTCATGTTACCACCTGCCACTTATGTTCGCTTCATTTTTTATCTCGAATCGCAACGAGACACGAGACCAATCTGCCTCCGTTTCGCTTGCGTTCGTATTCTCGCGCTCTGCGCATCGTGCAGACGCCATCCGCGTTCCAGCGTTTAAATTGATGGACACTTTGTCAATTCCAAAGTGTGTTCCTCGAACACCTGCGCCCACTGAGACGGGGTCGGTCAGAATGGAACGTGATGCGCGCGTCTCCATCCTTGCATGATTAGAGACGCTGGGCACAGCGACGCTACGCAAGCAAAGCGCGAGCGCTGTGAAGTCCAACGCGACCGGCGTCTGTTTGCGCGCCCTGGCGCCCACCTGGCACTGTGCCAGGGCACGGCTGGAGGGACGGACGGACGGGCGGACGTGAACATGATACATTAAAGGCTTTCACCTTAAAATTTGTATATCAAGCTGGCGAAACGGCCACAAGAGTGTCATGAGCGTAGCATGCAAGTCATGTTGCACATGACATGTCATGATTTGTATGTTACCACTTGTCGTTTATCCTCGTCATACAATCACATCACGGAACAGCAAATTTGTTGTATATCATGCTCGCGAAACGGCCACGAGAGTGTCATGAACGTGGCATGCAAGTCATGTTGCACATGACATGTCAAGATTTCCGTATTACCACGTGGCATTTATGTTCGTCATAGAGTAACGTCACGCCATAGGAAATTTGGTGTATATCAAGCTAGCGAAACGGCCGTCAGCGCGCCATGAGCATGGCATGTAAATCATGTTGTACATGACATGCCACGTCATTATTTGCATATTACCACTTGTCATTTATGTTCGTCATACAGTCACGTCACTCAATCCCAAATTTGGTGTATATCAAGCTAACGAAACGGCCGCGAGCGCGCCATGAGCGTGGCATGTAAATCATACTTTTCATGACAAATTAGTCATGATTTTCATGATATGACCAGCCATTTATGTTCGTCATACAGTCATGTTATGTCATACCAAATTTGGTATAAATCCCATTAACGATACGGCCAGGAGAGCACAAAGTCGTAGGCGGCTAGATAGATAGATAGATAGATAGATAGATAGATAGATAGATAGATAGATAGATAGATAGATAGATAGATAGATACGCTCAAAGTCGCCGAAGTTCGCTAAGAAATGCTTCGCATTTAAAAACAAAGGGTTATGCCATTTTAGCAGCTGTATGCTTACCTATGCAAATGGCCGCTCCCACAGAGAAGTCGCACTGTTTACCCTCCTTCTCACATGCCTCCTTTTCTTGCTTGTCACAAGTGGTGCGATTCGTATCTGAAAGTGCATTCAAGATCTTGAGACAGTTTCCGCATAAAAGAGCTGTATAGCAGGCCTTCTAAGAGACAGACGGTAGCACTGGTCAACATTCTATGCGTGCCTCTTCATAGTTACACTAGGTTGCGGTCGTGAATAAATTTTCGCGTCTTGTTGCAACGCTAATAGACAGACAGAAAGTATAGGTCAACCAATGTGTCCAGTAAAGTATACTCGGTGAAAACCTCGAAATGTACTATTTTCAGACAGTCACGAGCGTTGCCCCTAGCAACGGCCGCACGAAGAGCCCGGTTGACGGAGTCCCGGTTCTGCTATCGTCAGCTACCGCCGTGCACTTGGATGGGCCTCGTTGGGCAGTCCATAATTATGAAATGTTTCCGTGGTGCCTCAGGTGAGTACGTGCATTGCAAGCTACCGGACTTCTTGTCCTGTACTATATTGCTAATATGAGGTAATCGCGCTTAGAGGCTCGAAAAATATTTACAAGATGAGTCTTCTGCTTCAATAGAAGTCCGGCCCAAGATGCGCAAAAGAATCGTGCAAGGCTGTGAATCATTTAAAGTCTCAGGGTTTCAATATGGGTGCAATGATTATTTAGTCGACAGTTTCATAGGCGAGAAACGTTAACAATGTTGGCGGTGAATAAGCAGGGATGAGATTGATAGAATCGAACTCGTAACAAGCACGCATAACAGCCCTTCATAATAACAGATGTGTGTATTGTGAAATAAATGAAGATATACTTTAGCGAAAAAGAAGAAACATCTCATTGTAAAAAGCGGTCTCGGTGATTACTACTGGTCGCCGCGCTGTTTCAGAGGTGACGTAGCCTCACCAGATCCACAGCCCCTGTGCTGGCCAAGTTGACGCTTGATAACTGGGTACATGTAAACCCAAGTGCGAAGGTAAATGATTCTGGTATGTACGCCCAGCAAAATGCCTTAAAACAAAGCCACAGTATGTGAGCGTTTGGCCGTCGAGCACTGGCCAAAGTTTTTATTGCGATAGCAAATATATGGACGCTCTCGACTGGTTCTTGCCGTTGCCGTCGTTTCTCATATGAAGTCCAAATCGATGACATCGCCCCGCGCATAGTTTGTTCTACACGTCGTTAAAAACGCGCAAGCGCTGGGGACGAACGCGGCTGAAGCAGAGATGAAACGAGCCGGACTTCTCCGTAACATCACCCCGCGTGCGAGGCCTGCCGTCGATGGCTCCTCAAGCAAAAAGGAAACACCCCGCCCGTCTTCTGTTGGGCGAAGGAGTATGAAGGGACGCCCGTGGCTGCGTCGCTCGAGCAGCAACTTAAAATCTTTGATCCATAAGGGCGCGATCGCTAGCGCTGGTGCGCGCGTTATCTCGGCAGGCATCAGCAAACGGCCCGCTTACTTCGCCTTGAGACGACAGACAGCATGAAAAGTGCTTCACTCCCGGGAGCGGCTGTAATACCTCATACCAGCGCTTTGTAGAGTTACTGGAGATCGGATCCAAAAGTGTTATTTGCCAGCCTTAATTTGCATAACATTACACTCTTTTTTGCTATCGCATG
This sequence comes from Rhipicephalus appendiculatus, assembly GCA_030522465.1. NCBI lineage: Eukaryota > Metazoa > Arthropoda > Arachnida > Ixodida > Ixodidae > Rhipicephalus > Rhipicephalus appendiculatus. The sequence goes on from JALIZH010027080.1 coordinate 36,119, forward strand.
CATTGCTTCGTTCTTGCGGCGCAACTGATTTTATTCTAGTAGATCTGATTTTCTGAGGAAGCTTCTTCTTTGGAATGCGTCAGTGAAATCTTTTCTCCTCGTGGCTGCTTTGCACACATTCTATTGGTTACACTTTCGATCGAATGCGGTTGTGAAGCTTCTGGTGCATACCTACTGTCTTTTTGGAATATAACATGGAAATTGTCATGCGTTCAGCGCAAGGCAAACGCTATATTACCCTTAAAATATCTGCAAATTGAATGAGAGACGCGTTTCATTTCGGTGCGCACAGTATGTATTTTTCCGAGCGAAGCTTGTCTTCCTGACAAATGTCGGTGGCGTTGTAGGTGTGACCGCGAAAAAAAAAATGCGGGCAGTTTGCACTAAGTCGCGCAAACCTTGACACAGCGAAGTACGGGCCCGTCTGCGCTCGTACTCCCCGTCGACCGACACGTCTAGCGGTTTCGAGATGCTCGGATTTCTCAGCAGAGATGAAGCGAGCCGGCTATCTCCGTCGCACGGAGGGCGCAATGCGATTACATCGGCCCGCGTGCGAGAACTGCAGTCCATGGCTCCTCAAGTAGAGGAATCGCCCCGCCCGTCTTTCGTCGCGCGACAAACGCATGCAGATGGAAACCAGAAGGGTGGGGGGGTGGGGGGTGGGGGGGTGGATTGTGCGTGCAATTTTGAAGTAAATGCATGATTTGGCTTATAAAGCGTGGTCGCCGTGGTCGTGCGCGCCATTTGTGCATGCTATGCTCTCTCCGCTTCGCGTTGTATTGTAGAGTTACTCCAGATATAGTGCTACAGCAGCTATAGCTGCCAGCCTTACTTCGTATAACATTTCAATATGTCTCTATCGCATTCATTCTTTCGCCCCTTGCGGCGAAACTGTGACATTTTTCTCTGTTAAGCAACACTTAAGGAGTCGCCATCAACACACATGTCCAGCTTTTAATTGCCCTTCAATGGGTGCAAACAAGAACACGAATTTTCTTCTTTCTTTCTTTGTTTATCGCGATTTCTGGGTGTCTAACTTTTACACCTCTCTCGTCTTGCACTCGGCAGTCGAAAGTGATCAGCATTAAATTAGCCCGTGATATTCGCGCTGGATAATTAGTGACAAGTTTATGGGCGCAATGCGCGCTCAGAGAAAATAGACATCAGTGGATGTTATTCTTGCGGGGATATCGCTTTTGTGCTTCTTGTGATACACGACCTTCTTTGAAATCATTGGATGAAGCATTAAAGTGATACTACTGTATAAACTGACTTTAACTAAATTAAGTTCACAACCCATGAAAAAAAAATATGCCAGGCCTGCGTGGAAAGCGCAGCATAGTCACAGCGAAAGCTGGAAGAGCGTCATTTCTAGAACCCGTTGCTAACTCTCTTGGGGCTACTAATACAAGTATGCTTGCAAGGTACCCAATACTCCATTAGTTGATTCGGTGGCTGATGACGATGAAGAATTGTGGCTGAGCCCTTTGTAATGGGTTGGAAGTATTCAACGACCCACTCGTAATGCAATTCATATTGTGTGACGCCTGGTTACACAATTCGCATTCTGTGACGCCTGATTCTTATTTTATTCTTCTACCATGTTATAGTGCGCATGTTAACGCGGTTCCTTCCCGACATAACGCTTGTATAGGGTTTTTGTGCGCCGGAGTGTTGAGCTCCGGCATGGCTCAGTGGCAGAATACTGGGCTGGCACGGAGCGGACCCAGGTTCGAACCCCGTTCCATTCCTGGATATTTTTTCTTATTTCGTGCGATAGCGGTTACGGACACCGGCGGTGCGCAACTTTGCTCAACTTAGTGCAAACTTCCCGCAGCTTTTTCTTAGTATGTGACCGACCAAAGGCGCTTCAGTGATCTATGGTGGGGAACTGATTGTGGCTGTGGACATCACGCAAGAAGCGCAAGCAAAAATAAAAAATTAAGGCAGCTTCTCACTAGTGGTGTCAAGCCTGCAGGAAATGCGGAGCTGAGCGGCCTGCCTTGTTTCTCATCATTTCTCTCTTCCTTTCTTGCCCCCCTCTCTTCCTTTTCTCTTTCTCTCTGGTTTTCTATCTTTTGTGCCTCTGTTTGTTTCTATTTCCGTCCTCTCTCTATTTCTATTTCTGTCTCTTTCTCGCTATTTCTATCTTCCTGCCTCCTTCTTTTCTTCCTCTCGCTGTTTCTCGCTTCCCCCCCTCTCTCTCTCTCTTTGTCCAAATTTTTTCTCTCTTTCTTTCTCTTTTGTCTTGCTCTCTCTTTCTTCTATCTCTTTTTTGTTTCTCTTTCTTTCTATCTTTTCCCTCTCTTTCTCTCTGCTTTTTTTTCTTTCTATATCTCTTTCGCTCTCTCTGTGTAGTCTCTTCCATCAGAGTTACCGCATCCCACGACAGCCCAATTGGTGCGCGTGTTCTGGGAGCCAAGAAGAGGACGAAGAGAGTGCGGGCGGGTTCATGAAGATGATAGTTTTCTGTTCGCTCTGCACTGGTCGTCTGAAACAGCTGCGCTGTTTGAATGAACGCTTCAGCAAGGCTTGCGCCTCGTCTGCATCGCTTTCTGCGGATTATGAGCCAGCTTATGTTCCGTAAAAGCCTGACCACACGTACCCGGTGCAGCGCGTCAGCGCGTGGGTTTTTGACGCGGTGCCAAGCCTTCTCCCTATGGAGAGAATGCGCGTGGCTACGCGAAGCTCCGCGCCCCCTCCCTCCATTGGGAGAGGGTGCGACGCCGCGTCCATAAGACACGCGCTGACACGCTGCAACGCGTGCGTGTGGTCAGGCCTTTAATAGCTAGGTGACGCAGCAGACAGTGCGTCTGACGGAGACACGCTTACGCTACCGCTTTGCAGGAAGCGGTGTCTCCATCTAAAGGAGTGCTGGCTCTTGACGTTTGGGTTGTTTTAAGGCGAAAACATTAGATGCCTCAGTTAACGCGAAAAGTGACCATCAGTGCTCACTCCTTACCAGGCCGACTCGCAGTACTTGCATACACTACACTCATACACACCAAGAATGACGCCGCGAGCACACGTGTGCATCGCAATACAGAACAACACCTCTGGCAAGTTATGCGTATCACCATCGTTAAACAAGCTTGCTCGATTTTAAGTTTCCAGAGGCATCCGATGGCCTGATCGCTTGGAGTTTCAGTTAACTCTAACTAAGATGCTAGAATTCAACTATATAAGTGATGGCGGCGCTCTGCTGAAGGTGAATAGACTTACCGACGCAGATGGGTGCGCCAGCGCTGAAGTCGCACTCCATTCCCATGGCCTTGCACGCCTTCTCTTCAGCCTCGTTACACTTGGTTCGTTTGTCGTCTGGTGGATAAAAGCAAGATATAATAAAGAGAAAAAAAAATTAGCTGACGCAATTCAAGCCGAACCAGTTCACGTTGTTGGCTAGGTAATTGGGAGACTAGTAGCACACGTTTAGGGTCTAGTCGGTGCATTCTTTCAGAAAGGAAGGACTGCGCAAAAACACAGCACACCGAAGAAAGAGACGACGACTCCTGCGCAAACTTGCAACTGTTTTATTCACATCTTAGGCGAGTGAACATATGGGACTGAGAGAGGGCAAAAAACGATAAAGGAGGGACCCCCACATGCGCAGATCAAAGTGCAAAATGAAGATAGAAAAAAATGAGAAGCGACACTGAAATAAACAAAGATCTTAAACAGAAGCAAAGACAAGACAGCCCGTGAACTGATTGAGGATTTTCATATAGATATAAGTGGGAGTGCTTGTATAAACACCCTCTCGATTGCTTTTTATAAAAGTGAATGTGCGTTTTTGCATGCATTGTGTTAAAACACGGGCTTTAATCGCCTATCTTCTGTTTGAAGTTTGATCAGCGCATGTGGTTGTCCCTCCTTTCTCATTTTTTCCTTCTCTCAGCCCTATATATTCACTCGCCTAAGGCGTGAGTAAAACAGTTGCATGTTTGCGCAGCTGTCGTCGTCTCTTTCTTTGGCGTGCGGTTTTTTTGCGCAATCATTCCTTTCTGAAAGTACTTGGGAGAGCAACATCACGGAAATTGGACAGATATGGAATACAGTTAATGCGGATGTTAGAGGATAGCTAAGATTACTCACAACTATCCTTCGCAATTACCATCATTTAGCCAAGACTGGCCGTCATTTAGTAAACATATGGCAACACTGGCTTTCATTTGCTTAAGGTAAGCCAGCAATAGCCCAAGAATTGTAGTCATTTAGGGTATGCTCCAATACTTCCGGTAGGCGGAAAGACAGCGAAGTGGTCATTTCAAGTCTCATTTTAGTTCTCACGCAGCCGGCAGAATAGAAAGCTTCGGGAAGACAACATGAGAGGCAAATGCGATGCTACATTGTTGTCCGAACAAGATGGCGGCTGAGCGGAATGCTGGCAGGAATCCAATAGCGGCGGCAAGCAGGATTTGCTAAGCGCGCGCGACGTTCGAATCAAAAGAAGATTCGAACGAGGAAGAAATCCTGTCATAGATATGTAACATGATACTGGCTAATAATTTCCCGGACGAGCAGAAATACACCAACAACGCCAGTCGTTGGTGTCCCTGTATCCCTTCGTGTCATTCGCCAGTGTCACGTTACGTATACCTATAACAGGATTTCTTTCTCGTTCGAATCTCCTGTTGATGTGAACGCCTCTTTCGGAACGAAAGAATTTTAATGGAGAACGCCTGAGCTTCGCTTTCAAGAGTAGAACGCGGTAGCATAATCGGACTGTGTTCGTATCGCCATCGCTAGCCTACCTTCGCTTCTCGGTGGAGACCTAAACCGTGCTGCAAGGAACGCCAAAGTGCAGACGCCCTCTGGCTCTTTATCCGTGCATGCGGCGCGACGAAACACGTCGGTGCGATGCCGTTTAAAGTGCGCCCGTGGGCCCTTTGCGCCGTCTAGCGGGTGTTAGTCAAGTCTCTGCCACGCTGAAGCACCTCCGAAATGTGCGCACCACCAACGGTAAAGAGTGTATATAAATAGCTCGCCGTTAGTACGCTATAGATTGTATGCATGGTGGCTAAACGCATCGCGCCACGGAGCGAGGTGTCGCTTGTTCGAATCCCCATCCCACTCGAACCGAACTATTTATTGCGATAGCAATTATATGGACACTCGGCTGCTTTTTTGCAGTCGCCGTCGCCGTCATGCCCCTGTATAAAGTAGATAGGTGGGCGAGTTGGAACTGATTCATATTGAAAACTTTTCATCGCGAACGGGACGGAGCACAAAGAAGAGGACACTACACAACACTAGCGCTGTCTAACACCTGAAGTTTTATTGAAAGAAAATCAACCTCCTTGAAAACCAACAACGCATGCGCGAAAGTTAACTGTTATGAAAGAACTCATTGAGCTTACGTAGCTCACATTCTAAAAGGCAAACGGACGGCTCAGATATGCAATCATCTCCCGCATCTTTTATGAAGTACGCTTCCGCGAGTTCCCGTGCCCTTCTATCACTATGTTTGCGCAAGAGGACAGTGTTGTCAAAGAACGGTTTACAGCCACAAGCCCTACAATGCGTCGAAAGGTGTGACGTCGGCGTTCCCTTCAAGGTGCTATTGTGCTGGCGGAGTCTTTCGTTAATGCATTTCCCGGACTGGCCTATATATACCCTGCCGCAGGAGAGGGGAATCCTATAGACCACACCAACAGAGCAGGAAACGGGGGGTTTGCGATGTTTCATCGTGCAACCTACACGCGAAGTTCCTCTAGCTTTGTTCACAATCGCAGCACAAGCTTTTCCAACTTTTTGGTTTGAAGAGAAGAGAACATCGACGTCGAAACTTTTTGCTATCTTCTTAAAACGATGGGACAGCCGGTGCACGTAAGGCATGGCGGCATATCTCCTGGGCTTATCGCCTGGGTCATCGGTTACGACTTGGCGGGATTTGCACTTCTTGATTAGCCTTTCCGAGGCTGACACAAGAACATGCGCGGGGAACCCCGCGTTATGTAGCCGGTCAACTTGTTGCCGAAAGCTATCCTGATATTTGTGTGTGCAGGACTTTTTCAGGGCTTAATGCAACGAATTCATTGAGATTGCATTCTTAATAATCTTAGAATGACCTGAAGTGTAAGAAAGCAGAGATTTCTTGGAACGCGGTGAGAAACACCAACAAACATGGTCACTTTGTAAAAACAAGCGGAGGTCCAGAAACTGCAAACACTTGTTACTCGGTAATTCGCAGGTGAAATTCAGTCCAAACGCCTTTTCCTTAAATAACTTCATAAGGTTAACGTGTTGGAAAGGGGCACACCCTTTCCGGAAAAGAATAAGGTAATCATCGACGTAGCGAAAGATTTTCACTACCAGATCACGCGCTTCACATTCTACAAGCCGATCAACAGTACTTAAAAAATATCGCTCAAAACAGGTGCCACCCTAGAGCCGATGCATACACCAGACTTCTGTATGAACAGCTTCCCTTCCCACGTTACAAAGGTGGACTTTAAATAAAAGCTCAATAGCTCCAGAAACGCCTCAACAGAAACTAGGCTACTGTTGACAAAGGCCAGTTCATCGTGATGATCACCACTAAACACCACGGAGCTCGCGCACCACATCGATGACATCGAGAGACGGCTCAGCTCCATTCAGCGACACCTCGATCAACACCCAAAGACGCGCCCACGCTTCCGCTCTCCAAGCCGTGACCGTAACACCACCTCGCCACAACAGCCTGGTGCTCACGACCGGTGTTACTACCACCGACGCTTCGGGGACAGAGCCCGACGATGTCGACCACCCTGCTCTGCTTGGCACGAGGGGAAACGCCAACGGCAGCTCGTAGGCATGGCTGCGGGCTGCCAACCTGGAGGCCGTCGCATCTTCGTCACCGACCAAGTCACAAAGCAGCGGTTCCTTGTCGATAACGGCGCCGACAGCTGCTACCCACGATCCCATTTTCAAGGTCCTCGCCCGCCGACATCTTTCGAGCTCAGCGCGGCAAACCAGTCCACAATCAAGACGTACGGCTCACTGCGCCTGCACATCCAGCTCAGGAACCTACGCCGCGACCTTCATTGGAATTTCGTCATCGCCGACGTCGCTGAACCAATAATCGGCTCGGACTTTTCGGCACATTATAACCTCCTGCCGGACTGCCGCCACGATCGTCTCATCGACGCGACAACGGGACATTTTTCGCCAGGCCAGCGAACGACCACCCACCAACCGAACATCAAAGTGCTCAGTGTTGAAAATCATTCGCCGTACCACGCCATCCTCACCGAATTTCCCGGTTTGACGCGTCCCCGCGGGCTGCCACGCAAAGTGCAGCACACCACCGTGCATTACATCCGGACCACTTCAGGCCCCCCGGTTTTCTGTCGCGCCCGTCGCCTTGCCCCGGACCGCATGCGCATAGTCAAAGCAGAGTTCCAAGCCATGCTCCGCGAAGGAATCGCCCGTCGCTCCGACGGCCCATGGGCCTCGCCACTTCACCTTGTTCCGAAGAAGACCGAAGGCTGGCGGCCCTGTGGGGACTACCGTGCCCTCAACGCGCGCACCATCCCAGACAGGTACCCCGTCCACCACATACAGGACTTCGCCCATCGCATTCACGGCTGCCACGCCTTCTCCGTGCTAGACTTGGTGAAGGCTTACACGCAGATACCCGTCAATCCGGACGACGTCCCGAAAACTGCAATAATCACCCCCCGTTTTGCTTGTTCGAGTTTCCCTTCATGAGCTTTGGCCTAAGGAACGCAGGGCAAACCTTTCAGCGCTTCATCGACGAAGTCGTCCGCGGCCTCGACTTCTGCTTCGTCTATCTTGACGACATATTGGTCTTTTCACGTGACGCCGACGAACACCACGGGCACCTTCGTCTGTTGCTCCAACGCCTCGACGACCACGGCCTACTCGTCAACGTCCAGAAGAGCACGCTCGGCGCTTCCACCGTCCATTTCCTCGGCCATGAAGTTTCGTCAGAGGGAACTCGACCTTTGCCTGAACGCATCTCTGACTTGCAGAAGTACCCTCAACCCACCACCGCTAAAGACCTTCGCCGTTTCCTCGGCATGCTGAACTTTTATAGACGTTTCTTACCGCACGCCGCCGACTACCAGGCGCCCCTTAATGATGCCTTGGCTGGTCTACGAGGAAACCAACCCGTCACGTGGACACTGACCTTGATGCAAATTTTCGAGGAATGCAAGGCTGCTCTCTGCACCGCGGCGCTTCTCTCCCATCCCGTGCCTGACGCTGCCTTGGGACTTTTCACGGACGCATCTGGTTTCGCCGTCGGCGCCGCCCTCAAGCAACGCGTGGACAACACCTGGCACCTCTTGGCATTATTTTCCAGGAAACTCTCAGCTCGGAAGGCGACCCCTTCAAAGGCCAGTTCCACCGACGAAACCACGACCGCTGCCCCGACGAGTTCGCCAGCTTACTACAGAGAACTTCTGGCGATATGCGAAGCAGTTGAACACTTCCGCCACGTTCTCGAAGCGCAGCGCTGCACTATTTATACCGACCACAAGCCTCTTACCTACGCCTTCTCTCAACGTCGGGACAAACTCCCGCCGGTTCAACAGAACCAGCTCTCGTTCATTGCCCAGTTTACCACCGACATCGAACACGTAAGCGTGTTCATAGCGCATATGAATTGCAACGTGTACACATCAGCCCCGGAAAATACGAATTTCACAATCATGTTTTCTAATCGAATTTACCAATGAATAACCCTGTTTATAACACGAAACCAAATGTTATTATTGTGGAAGAACGAATAAAATTATATCTATTTATTAAAGGTATTTTAGGGACAATTTTTAGGACCGCACCCTCAAAGCTTTCGGCGACACAACATATGAGTTGACTAGTTTTCACATGTAGTACTCATAAACGTTTACAAAATCGTGAATATTTCGCCACAATTAGGTTCGGAATAAAACTTCAGGAGGTGACTTCAATTATATGAAAATTAGTTCAGTAGTTCACAGTTTATGTTCCTGCAAGTGGGACGTGTGCTCTTTGGTGACTGTCTACAAAGTTTATTCCTAAAATTTTGTGAAATTGGTTGTAACGGTTCTGTGAATCAGTTAGGAAGCAGGGCTCCCTTCCAAGCAGTATAGCCAGTTTTAACGACTTTGCAATATTTATTGCAAGCTGACTTTGTAGGTCTATCGAAAATAGATGACTCGGAAATGCTAAATTCTCTTATATCGTAGCGCCGATATAGCGATGGCTTGATCAGGATATGCGCTTACCTATGCAGAGAGGGCCACCGGTAGTGAAGTCACATGCTTTTCCAAGTTCCCTGCATATCTTTTTCTCTTTCTCGTTGCATGTGGTACGATTCTTATCTGGTGAAAGAGAGAGAGAGAGAAAAAATAAACAGAGATAAATGTAACGCGTTCTTCTTCAAGTGAGAGCACAGGCGTGCGCACAATGAAACCAAATGGGGGAGGGGGGGAGCGCTTTGACGATCACTGAAAGCGGATGCAAAATCTGCCCCTTTACACACTCCTTCCTGTCCAGTCATTCTTTCAGGTGCGGGGTTGTGACCCGTGCAGGTTTCTGACGGTTTCACAGCCCCGCAGGTTACCTCCACCATGTGGGCTCTGCGTGAGCCCACATGGTGGAGGTAAGTTCCTAGACAAGGTCAGAATTACCATCTTGTCTAGCCACAGAGCTACAAAGTCAGCAACACGTAAACGCTGCTCAAAATAAAGCTTCGTAGCTTGGAAAAAAATTGTAATGAACCGAAACAGAGTTATCTGCAGCAGATAATATTGCCCTGCCACTTCACATGTCGTCGGCTATATTAGTCACGAAGTTTTAATCGAAAAGTTCTATGTTACGGTATTCGAGGCACAGCTGACTCCTATTACATTCTACCTCCGATACAGGCCTCAGTTTGCAGCTACATGTGACGACAATTCTGAGTTGGAACGTTTCCGATCATAATGTAATAATTGTTGGGGTTTAACGTCCCAAAATCACGATATGATTACGAGGGACGCCGTGGTGGTGGTGGTGAAAACATTTATTGCAGAAACAAGGGAGGTATGCAGGGACCGCCCCATAAGAGGACGGCGCCTACAACTGGTAGGTTAGGATCCCTAGTACGGGACCCCATTAGCGTCGGCTGCTGCCTGGGCACGTCGGACCAAGGCCTTTTGTGCCTGAAGGTCAGAGCAGCCAAGCAGGGTCGCCTCCCACTCCTCCCGGCTTGGGTTGGGGATCGGGGGTATAGCAGGGTTGCAGGGGCAGGCCCACACCATGTGGTAGATGTCCGAAGACTTCTCCCCACAGTGTGAGCAAGTACCGGAAAAGGCGGCATCGAAGTGTTTGAGTGCCGCCGGACAGAGCATGGTGTTCGTGAAAAGTCGGAGTAAAAGCCGCTCCTCCGCTTTACTTAGGCCTTTGCATGGGCGTGGATAAAGGCTGTGGTCGGATTGATAATGGCTTTAGAAATTCGGACCATCTGATGTTCTTTAACGTTAACCTAAATTTATACTCCATGTGACAAGAATCTTGCACCACTGGCAAAGCTACGCTGAGTAGTATCCTTGCGCAGCATATAATATAGTTCTGGGCGTAACTGTTTCATTATCAACCAGGTACAATGGGTTTAAATGTGCTCCTTGCATGATGCTTAGCAGCGATACGTAGTACGTTAGGCCCTTTGCGCATGAACTTTTCATTTGTCTAAAATATTGCAGCGATTACCGGCTGGAGACCGTCATATAGCCACTCTAACCGCGATGACGTACAGCAACATGGCAGCCCCCCATGCAGCTCAGACCATCCAGTTCCATCCGAATCCGTGCTTCTTACTGGCTCTCTGCCCGGAGAGCAAGAAAGTAGTAGTATTATTTGCGATAGCTTAGTCTCATCTAACGCTGAAGGCAAAGCGTCAGGTATCCTTTTTCGCTGTTATTCAGATCGCCCGTTTGTTTTGATATTGCTAGGACTACCGAGGTGGTGCCGAGCCGTAAAAGTGGTTTCATGTCAACTGAGCATATAATAAGGCACCACAACATTGGCGCCGGTGATGCATTGGGGATGGGGTCCGCCGCGGTGGAGCAGTGGTTATGGTGCTCGACTGCTGACCCGAAGGTCGCGGGTTCGATACCGGTCGCGGCGGTCGCATTTCGATGGAGGTGAAATGCGCGAGGACCATGTACTGTGCGATGCCAGAACAAGTTAAAGAACACCAGAGGGTCACAACTTCCGAAACCCTCCACTACGGCGTCTCTCATATATCATGGTTTTGGGATGCAAAAGATTATTATTATTTTTATTACTACTATTATTATATGTTATTACTATTATTATTGAGGATGCGAACCACCCTGGATGTCTATACTGCTTTTTGTGCCAAGAATTTGCTGCTCCACTCAAGAACGGTACGTGATGGCCGCCGAAAGTGTGTCGATTGAATCTGCAGAGCGCTGTTGCTCAAGCCTCCAGTATTTTCGGAAACAAGCAACGTTAGCGTTAAATGCGTTCGGTGCTGTCAAAAAAGAACCAGGCGAAAGCGTCAGTGTGAACCATGGTATAAAAAGAACCGCATTCCACACAAACGCCAGCTAACGCGCCCTGTACAGGTGGGTTTCTGAAAATCAAAGAAACGGCGATGTGGCGTTCCCGAAGAGATTTTTTCGTGCTGCAGGGAGCAAGTATCGCCAAGGTTGGCGAGCCGACGTCTAAGGGACGACGAGCAGACGACGCGACGCAGATGAACACGACCTGAGAAGGTTTCGCCTTTCCTATTGGCTAAGAAGCCATGTATCTTCCACAGTGTTGCAACGTACAACTAACATGGAGTATAAGTACACGGGCCTCAAGCATTTTCGCCTCCATTGAAATTGACCTGTCAGATCAAGTGTCCCCACAGGCGAGCATACTGGGTCCATACGTTTTCTTATTATGCACTACTGACATAATCGATGCGTCTGCAAAGTACGAAATTTACTCCTATGGCAGCAGCCTGTGTTTTGCCCAGCTACTGACAAGTCAACGGAAGCTAATAAAGCACTTTCAAACGTACATACGTGGGGGGATGAGCTATTACATTAATATCGATGTACAAAAGGGCGGCAGATCCCACGCACTGTGGGAATCGATGTAATGCGAAGCAGCCAGGAAGGAGCAAATCACGCTTTACATAATTTGCATGTCATGTTTTACATGTTAGGACCTGTCATTTATGTTCGTCATACAGCCACGTCGCGCAATACAAATTTTGGTGTATATCAAGCTAGCGAACTGGACGCAAGCGCCCTAAGCGTGGCGTTGTAGATGACATGCATGCCAAGAGTTTCATGTTACCACCTGCCACTTATGCTCGTTCTACAGTCATGTCACTCAATACCAAATTTGGTGTATATCAAGCAAACGAAACGGCCGCGAGCGCGCCATGAGCGTGGAATGTAAGTCATGTCGCTCATGACATGTCATGATTTCCATATTACCACTTGTCATTTATGGTCGTCATACAGTCATGCCACTCAGTACCAAATTTGGTGTATATCAAGCTAACGAAACGGCCGCGAGCGCGCCATGAGCGTGGAATGCAAGTCATGTCGCTCATGACATGTCATGATTTCCATATTACCACTTGTCATTTATGTTCGTCATACAGTCATGTCACTCAATACCAAATTTGGTGTATATCAAGCTAAGGAAACGGCCGATGAGCGTGGAATGCCAGTCATGTCGCTCATGACATGTCATGATTTCCATATTACCACTTGTCATTTATGTTCGTCATACAGTCAAGTCACACAATCCCAAATTTGGTGTAGATCAAGCCAACGAAACGGCCGCGAGCGCGCCATGAGCGTGGCATGTAAATCATCCTTTTCATGACAATTTAGTCATGATTTTCATGATATGACCAGCCATTTCTGTTCGTCATACAGTCATGTTATGCCATACCAAATTTGGTATAAATCCCATTAACGATACGGGCAGGAGAGCACAAAGTCGTAGGCGGCTAGATAGATAGATAGCTAGATAGATAGATAGATATATACGCTCAAAGTCGCCGAAGTTCGCTAAGAAATGCTTCGCATTTAAAAAACAAAGGCTATGCCATTTTAGCAGCTGTATGCTTACCTATGCAAATGGCCGCTCCCACAGAAAAGTCGCACTGTTTATCCTCCTTCTTGCATGCCTCCTTTTCTTGCTTGTCACAAGTGGTGCGATTCTTATCTGAAAGTACATTCAAGATCTTGAGACAGTTTTCGCATAAAAGAACTGTATAGCAGGCCTTCTAAGAGACAGAGGTAGCACTGGTCAACCTTCTATCCGTGCCTCTTGATAGTTACACTAGGTTGTGGTCGTGAATAAATTTTCGCATGTTGTTGAAGCACTAATAGACAGACAGAAAGTATAGATCACTCAATGTGTCCAGTAAAGTATACTCGGAGAAAACCTCGAAATGGACTTATTTTCAGAAAGTCACGTGCGTTGCCCCTAGCAACGGCCACCCAAACAGCCCTGATGAAGGTGTCCCGGTTCCACTATCGTCGGCTACCGCCTTGCACTTGGGTAGGCCTCGTGAGGACATCAATCATTATGAAATGTTTCCTTGGTGTCTCAGGTGAGCACGTGCTTTGCAAACTACCGTACTTATTCTCCTTTACTATATTGCTGATATTCGATCATCGTGCTTAGAGGCTGGAAAAATATTTACAAGATGATTCTTTGTCGGCTGCAACAAAAAATTGAAGGACACTTTGTACATTCCAAAGTGTGTTCGGCGAAAGCGTGTGGCCATTCCACTGACGGAAAGACGGACGGAAAGACCGACGGACGGACAGACGGATGGACGGACAGACGGACATCCGGACATCCGGACGGACGGACGGACAGACGGACATCCGGACGGACGGACGGACGGCCATCCGGACGGACGGAGGGACAGACGGCCATCCGGACGGACAGACGGCCATCCGGACGGACGGACGGACATCCGGACGGACGGACGGACGGACAGACGGACATCCGGACGGACAGACGGACATCCGGACGGACGGACGGACAGACGGACATGCGGACGGACGGATGGACGGACGGACATCCGGACGGACGGACGGACAGACGGACATCCGGACGGGACGGACGGACAGACGGACATCCTGACGGACAGACGGCCATCCGAACAGACGGACGGACGGACATCCGGATGGACGGACGGACGGACAGACGGGCATACGGACGGACGGACGGACGGACAGACGGACAGACGGACGGACATCCGGACGGACGGACGGACGGACAGACAGACATCCGGACGGACAGACGGACATCCGGACGTACGGACATTCGGACGGACGGACGGACATCCGGACGGACGGACATCCAAACGGACGGACGGACGGACGGACATCCGGACGGACGGACGGACGGATAGACGGACATCCGGACGGACGGACGGACATCCGGACGGACGGACGGACATCCGGACAGACGGACGGACGGATGGACATCCGGATGGACGGACGGACGGACGGACGCCGGACGGACGGACACCGGACGGACGTGAGCATGAGACATTAAAGGCTTTCGCCTTAAAAGTCTGGCGCAAGATACTGAAAAGACCCGTGGAAGGCTGTGAATCATTTAAAGTCTCAGGGTTTCAATATGGGTGGAATGATTATTTGGTCGGCAGTTTAACAGGCAAGAAACGTTTTCAGTATTGGCGGCAAATAAGCAGGGAGGAGATTGATAGAATCGAACTCGTTACAAGCGTACTTAACAGCACTTCATAATAATAGTTGTGTGTATTGTGAAATAAATGAAGATATATTATACTTGAGCTCTAAAGATGAAACATTTCTTTATAAAGAACGGCCTAGGTGACTACTACTGTTCGCCACAGTGTTTCAAAGGGGATGCAGCGTCACCAGATCCACAGCCCCTGTGCTGTCCATGATTGTTGATAATTGGGTACAAGACCTAAACCCAAGTGCGAAAGTTAATGAATCTGGACTGCAGACCTAGCGAAATCCTTAAAACAAAGCCACAGTTTATGAGCCTTTTCGACCCAACAGACCATCTAGCACTGGCCTAAGTTTTTTTGCGTTACCAAATATGTGGACACTCTCGACGGGTTTTTGCCGTCGCCGTCATTTTCCGTATACAGTCGAAATCGATAACATCGCCCTGCGCATCGCATGTTCTACCCCCCGAGTAAAAGCACGCGAGTGCCGGGGACGAACGCTGCTGAAGCCGAGATGAAACGAGCCGTTCATCTCCGTCGCACACAGCGCGCGTGCGATAACATCAGCCCGCGTGCGAGGCCTGCCGTCGATGGCTCCTCAAGCAGAGAGGAAACACCTCGCCCTTCTTTCGTCGAGCTTAGGAGCATGAAAGGACGCCCGGGGCTGCGTCCGTCGAGCTGCAACTGCAAGCTTTAACCTTAAGGGCGCTGGCTCGATCGCTATCTCGGCAGACATCAGAAAACGGCCCGCTTACTTCACGTAGAGACGACTGACAACGCGAAAACCGCTTCACTCCCGGGAGCGACTGTATTCTCCGATACCAGCGTTTTGTGGAGTTACGCTACATCTAACCCAAAGGAGTTAGCTGCTACCCTTACCTCGTATAAGATTCCAATTTGTTCCTATCGCGTTCATTACTTCGCTCTTGCGGCAAAACTGTGATGTCTTTCTAGTAGATCTGATTTTCTGACGAAGTCTGCGGTTGGGAAGGCGTCACGTAACTTTCATATCCGAGTGGCTGCTTTCTTACGTTCTCTTGGTAACACTTTTGGATGTGGTTATGAAGGTTGTTGTGCATGCCTACTGTCTTTTTGTAATATAACATGGAAATCTTCTTATGTTCAGCGCAAGGCAAACACTATTTTATGCTTAAAAATACCTGTACATTAAATGACAGACGCGTTCATTACAGTGCGTACAGTATGCCTTTCTCGAGCAAAGCATGTCTTGCCTCGCAAGTGTCGGTGGCGTTGTAGATGTGACCGCGAAACAAAAAAAAAAAAAATGCGAGTACTTTGCACTAAGTCGCGCAAAGCAACGAAGCACGGGCCTGTTTCTGCGAGTTTAAGGGACCCCTGAGAGCGAAAGTTTTGTTTGCGACTTTTTTACAGTAATTTGTAGCTTTGCGTCTGGTAATCCCGAAATTGAATGGTAAATGATCTAACGCATTGTATAATTAATGCTTCAAACGTAAACATTCGGCAGAAGTCTGCCTGGTTGGGAAATAGATTAATGCTAGCGTCGTTAATTCAGAACGACTTTGCGTCACTTTGAAACGGCCGCCTAGATACCATAAGAAACTAGCGCTCCACAGCGGGGGAGCGCCTGAGACTACGTGCGCTCGAACTTCGGTGGCGCTCAACGCGCCGTTTTCAAATCGAGGCACCCGAGGGCGGTGAAGAATGAAACGATATGGGTGGTTTGAACCTGTCCTCCTCAGAAAAAAAAAGTCACAGTTTCACCGCAAGGGTGAAGCAATGAATGCGATAACAACAAATTGTAATGTTATACGAAGTGAGGCTGGCAGCTAACTCTTTTGGATCCGATCTCACGCAACTCTAGAAAACGCTCGTTTAAAAGAATACGGCCGCTCCAGGGACACTCTGCTCACCACATTCTCTTCGCGTTGAGAGCGCAGCACGTAGAAGGGTATACCGGCCCCCCCGCTGTCGGTCGCCGCGAAGGGGAGATAACGCACGCGCCCTCGACGACCGCGCTCGTAAAATCGAAGGTCGCTCGATGGACTCCCCCCCGAACGCCGGGCAGGGCCGGTTGAACAGTTGGGGGGGATCTTATAGCATGCTCCTCGGAGCGACGGAGACGGGCCGGCTCTGTGATCTCCGCTTCAGCCGCGTTCATCGCTCCCGCTCCCCCCGCTATTACCCGCTGGTGGAACGTACGATGCGCAGGGGGCTCTTATCAATTTGGACTTCATACGCGGTATGACGGCGACGGCAAAAACCCGTCGAGACTGTCCATGTCATTGCTATCGCAATAAAAAGAAAAGCATTCCGGGCGTAAGCAGTCAAAACCACCTTGAGAGCAGCCCGACAACAGAGCGAGAGGGGTGACGAACAATAGTCCTCGCCGGGTGCCAGTCGGGGTATTGTGCCCGCCCCACAAATGTTCTCTGACGTCGACAATGCTCGCCTTACTCGTGGAACGTCACGCGGGGCCTCTGTCTACGTCAAACCAGAGATGTCGATTGGTGCTGATAACTCAGATGAGCACTCACCCTTACTTTAAAACCAAATTAAAATATCTTATAGGCAACGCTCGTCAATAATAATCGGCCAGAAGCGCCCCCCGCATGCAGGGCTCTCAAACAACACAAGCATCTGGAGTTCCAAATTTGGCGTCAGGGGTCCTCTAAACAGCTCTGCTGTGAAATATACAGACTGCACTAGTATAATCATCGTACGTATTTCCTTCAGCTCTATAATGGCGAATTTCATTGAGAGAACTATATATAGAGTAGAGGCGTCGTGCAGTGTAGATTGGGGGGCGGGGGGGGGGGGGGGAAGCGGTCAGATCACTGAGAGCAGGGCCACTCGATCTGCCACTGGGATGCGGCACGCTTCCGGAGAGCAGCTGAGAGGGCGACGAGTGGGAAAAATACATCATGTGATTGACATCTCGGAAACAAAACAGTGCGAAACATCACTGCTACAGCGCTTGTCCCGTGTATTCATTCCTCGCTTTTGTCCGTGTGTCTTTGCGCTACCCACCTTAACATGAATTCCCACAAACTAGCCCAGTTATCCGTTCTCGTGAGCGAAAGACGGAGCACTTTAGCTGCACTTATTCCATGTGATTGAAACATTCGAAGCCCCGGCACATTCACTGTGTGGCTGCAGCAAAATACGCGGGAAATCTGTCAGTCGCACGATCGCCATTACCCTAACTCGCCGTTACATGGTACGTTCGTGCAACGACGCATCCAGAAAAAGTAGCCGCGTGCACTTCGTGGCCGTCATTGTCGCCGCCCGCACGATCGGCCAACATCAGTGATGCCAAACTACACATGGGTACTGCCATTGCCGTCACGCTCGTGGGCTGAAGCAAAATTTAAATAAATACGGAGAATATGACGTTTAATGGTCACGTGACTTTCGTCGTACTGCGCCTACACCGCTTGTCAGACGAGAGCCCTACAAACTGCTCCTGGCTGCTCTCGGCACACCGTCATTTATAACTCTACAAATGTCGGTGGCGCTCTGCTGAAGGTGAATAGACTTACCGACGCAGATGGGTGCGCCAGCGCTGAAGTCGCACTCCATTCCCATGGCCTTGCACGCCTTCTCTTGCTCCTCGTCGCACTTGGTTTGTTTGTCTGCTGGTAGAAGAAAGCAATAAAGAGTAAAGAGGTAAAGTGAGCTAACACTTTTCAAGCCGAACCAGTTCACTTGCTTGGCTAGTTGCTTGCGATGCAACAGCATGGTTGTCGGACAGAGAGTGAATAAAGTTAACGCGGATGTTATAACAGCGGATAGCTCAGATTCGTAACAGCTACTCTTCACAATTACCATCATTTAGCCAAGACTAGCCGTCACTTCGCGGACATATGGCAACACTGGATTTCACTTGTTTAAGTTAAACCAGCACTAACCCAAGAACAGTTATCATTTAGATTTCGCTCCAACACTCGCCGTAGACGACAAAAAGACAGCTAAATGGTCATCTCAAGTCTTATTTCAGTTATCACGCAGTCGGCAAAATAGTAGGCTTCGCGAAGATAATGTGAGAGGCAAATACGATGCTACGTTGCGGTCTCAACAAGATGGCGGTTGAGCGGAATGCTGAAAGGAATTTCCTTGCGGCCGGAAGCAGGATTTGCTAAGCGGCATTCACTTCAGCTGGAGGTTCAAACCAGGAAGAAATCCTGTCATCGATTTGTAACATGTTTTAGGCGGATCACGGACGAGCAGAAATACACAAACAGCGTCAGTTGTTGCTGTCCTTGTACTCCTCAGTGTCATTGTTCGCGAGTGTCACGTTGCACAGCTATACCAGGATTTCTTCCTAGTTCAAATCTCTTGTTGATGTGAACGCCTCATTCTGAACGAAATAAACTTGGAGGACGCTTGAGCTTCGCTTTCAAGAGTAGACCGCGATAGCGTAATAGCACCATGTTCGTATCGCCTTCCCAATCGCTAGCCTGCCTTCGCTTCTCGGTGGACACCTAAACTCTGCCGCAAGGGCAGTCTAAATGCCGACACCCTCGGGCTTGCGGCGCGACGAAACACGGCTGGGCGATGCCGCTTGAAGCGCGCCGGTGGACGTTTTGCGCCATCTAGCGGGTGATAGTCAAGCCTTTGCCAAGCTGAAGCATCTGGCGAGATGTGCGTACTACCAACGGTAAATGGTGCAAATGAATAGCTCGCCGTTAGTATGCTGGAGGATGTATGCGTGGGGGGCCGAGCGGCTAAAGGCATCGCGCCACGGAGCGAGTGGTCGCAGGTTCGAATCCTTTTTGTCCCACTCGGACCAAATATTTTGTCATTTCTTTATGTGCATCTATACGTCGAATTTTCGCTCGCGGACAACGCTATTTCGCTCATAACCAACGACGTCGACACCGACACCGGAATTTCTGAGAAACGAGCTGTTTAACGCTATTGCGTTAACAGTTCAGGGTGGATGCTAATGGCAACAAGTGCGCACGCCACTCTCAATATATGTTTAACAAGATACTTTCATCGGTAAAAATTGTCTTATAGGGTACTTCTTAAGGTGTTTTTGAGGCTAGAAGGAAACATGATGTTGGTCCCCTTCTTTTTCTAAACACTCTTATCGTAGATATTTTGGCGTGTAGAAATCGCAATTAGTTCCACATCAGCGGTAAAGGCGGACACTTCTTGAAGTACGAATTTCACATTTATGTTTTGTTAACAAATTTACCCATGAATAATGCTGTTGATAACACGAAACCAAAATTTACTATTGCAGAATTGGAAGAAACAAAAAAATTTATACCTATCTACTAAATATATTGTTTTTTAGGCTAACTTTTTAAAAAGTGCACCCTCAACGTTTTCGCTGACACAACATATGAGTTGACTAGTTTTCACATGGAGTACACGTAAACGTTTACAAAATCGTGAATATTTTTCCACATTTGGTGCGGAATAAAACTTAAAGGGGCCCTGGAACACTTTTTCAGCATGGCGAGAAAACGTTGCTGGCCTGTAGTCGAGGCTCCTCAGAACACACGAGCCAAACATTATTTCGCAGCACGCGGTATGGAATTTACTATTAATTCTCAAAATCAGCTAAAAATCGTTCCCTTTTCTTTGAACAAATTATGCTATATACCCATATAGCCGAATTCACGGCCATTGGCTGATTTGAGAATCGTGAACATCATAGTTACCTCGGCCGCCGCGAGAGGCCTCCACGTGTCCACGCGCGCGCTCACCATCACACTGAAAGTAAGCCGCGCGTTCCAAGAAAAAAAAAGTGCTCTATGTTATGACACGTGCGTGACGTGACTTCTTTCCCCCGTGCCATCCCTCGCTGCTTAGATACCAGCGCGCTCCTCGGGATGAAAGATGAGAGGAAGCAATCACAGAGCTCGACAAATCTCTGGAACTGCGTTCGTACTTGACGGATTGTAAATATTTTTGCGGTGGTCGATTCGTGAAGCAATAAATTTCTTTAGTGAAGCCATTCGATTGTTACTTGGAAATGTGTTGCAGGATCCGTTTAAGGAGGTGACTTCAGCAATATGGACATGTGTTCAATAGTTCACGGCTTGTGATTCTGGAAGTGGGACATCTGCTCCATAGTGACTCTCTACAAAGTTTATTCCTAAAATTTCCTGAAATAGGTTGCAACGGTTCTGTGAGTCGGCTAGGAAGTAGGGCTCGCTTCCAAGCAATTCATGCCGGTGTGAACGACTTGCGATATTTATCGCAGCTGACTTTTGTAGGTCTATCGAATGTAGGTGTCTCGGTAATGCTAAACTCCCCCATATCGGAGCACCGTTCGAGCGATGATTTTTTAAAATTAAAAGTATATAGAGAGAAGTTGTTGCCAATGCGTGGCGCCGGCTACTCCTTGTCTCTTGCACAATAGCTGTAGTCGCGAAGTAGAAGACAAACACAAAGCTATACAAGGGATACACTCACGCACTTAGACCCAGTTTTTGAATACAAAAAGGTGTCCACTCAACGCAAAGTTAAAAAAAAAACACAAATATTCACTCAAACGAAATGTTCACGTAACACCAAAGTTCGCCAAGATGTTGTCACAGCCCGTCATAGGTCGCTTGCAAATTGTCTCTTAAGCGCAGCACTAAGTGCAACAGTTACGATGGCTTTATCGGTATATGCGCTTACCTATGCAGAGAGGGCCACCGGTAGTGAAGTCACATGCTTTTCCAAGTTCCCTGCATATCTTTTTCTCTTTCTCGTTGCATGTGGTACGATTCTTATCTGGTGAAAGAGAGAGAAAGAGAAATAAAAAGAGATAAATGTAACCCATGCTTGAAGCGTGAGCACAGGTTGGGGAGGAGGAGGGGTGCCCCCCTCTCCCCCTAATCGTCGCAGGCTCCCTCACGTCTTCTCCTAACCTCTGCGCAGTTGCACCTGTCCTGTCGTTGTGTCAGGTGCAGGGTTATGACCCTGCATGTCTTTGACAATATTGGTGGCCAGGGACTCTATAATGTTACATTCCAAGTACTTCCCACCTTCACCCCGTAATGTCCGGGACCAAAGAGAGGCCGTTTCGAGAAGCACATGATTGCTTAGTTTTATTTTTTACACCCACTGCGTAACTTTGTTTCTTTCGGACTTGACCAATGGGGGCATACGCGCGGCGGTGAGCCTACCCCCTTCCCCCCCCCCCTCCCACATCCTGTAGTAGTGAACCATGCGCATGCCTGAGTGTGAGGCTTTTCAAGGAAAAGCATAGAGGAGAAAGATGTTTGATGGCTTCATTTATGATGTATTTACACAAAAGAAATGTAATACTCTTTTCAAGTTGTTTAACCTTGTAAAAGAGCGGGTTATGAAGTTCAAGGTGTGAAAAAGTTGTGGGCGCTGACACAAGTATTGATAGATGACGGAAGTAAGACAGAAAGATAAAGCAGGTTACATTTATTGGCGAAGCAGCTCTGCGTGAAGCTCACAAGGTGGAGGTAAGTTCGTGCGAGTGTCAGAACTCTCGGCCGCCCATTCGTATTATACCAAGCAACAAAATCAATTCGTTAGGGTTGCTCAAAAATAAAGCTTAGAAAAAAATTTCGTCCTGAACCAGGACGTTTTTCTTCAACAGACAATATTGTCCCACCACTTCGCAGCCCGTCGGCCGCATTTGACGCAACGTCTTAATAAAAAATTTCTGTGAATACGGTATTCAAGGCGCAGCTCATTCTCTTATTGCATCCTACCTTCAACATAAGCCTCAGTTTGCATCTATGGGCGATGAGCGTACTGAGTCGAAGCGTGTCAGATCAGGCGTTCCACAGGGTAGCATATTGGACCCATATGTTTTCTCATTATGCATTAATGATCCACTCAGTTAGGACGCGTCTGCAAACTGCGTTATTTACGCCGATGGCAGCAGCCTGTTTTTCGCTAAGCTACTTAAAATTCAAATGGAGCCAATAAAACACTTTCGAAAGTACACACGTCGGAGACGAACAGTTAGGTTAATGCCAACGTACAAAAAACAAATACGGCGTTGTTTTAGCTGTTGTATGCTTACCTATGCAGGTGGCCGCGCCCACTGAGAAGTCGCACTGTTTACCCTCTTTCTGACATGCTTCCGTTTCTTGCTTATCACAGGTGGTGCGATTGGTATCTGAAAGTAGATAATTAGTCTTGAGAGAGCTTTACGTATAAAAGTACTGCATAGCACGGCTTTAAGAGGTAGGACTGGTCAACATTCTATCAGCTCCTCCTGATGATTAGATTTGGTTGCGATCTTGTGGCTGACTCGCAGCCAAAATAATAAATTTTCGTGTCCTGTTACAATGCTAAAACGCAGCACAAACTATGGAAGGGTAATTTTTTCGATGCGCTGGTCGCTTTGATAGACACAACCTAGTGAATTCAACAGGCAATTAGGCCAAGGAAGGCATAGGCTACATTGAGTGTTCACTTTAACCGTGGTGTAGTAATCATGGTGTAAATTTAAATGAAATAGCGTGCATGAAAAAGACACCCTTTCCGTCGGTGCGATCCGAACCCACAGCCTTCGCCTAATTATTAATTAACCACGATATGATTACGAGGGACGCCGTAGCGGAGGGCTCCGGAAATTTCGACAACACCTGGGGTTTTTTAACGTGCACCTAAATTTAACTACACGGGCCTCTAACACCTCGCCTCTATACCGAAAATGCGCCCGGCGCGGCCGGGATTCGATCCCGCACCCTTGAGGTCAGCAGTCGAGCACCGTGAACACTAGACCACCGCGGCTGGTCTTCGCCTAATTGTCTGCTGGATTCATTCAGTTGTGTCAAAGAGAAACTATAGGTCACACAATGTCTGAAGTTAACTTGATGAAAACCTCAGAATGGGCCATTTTCAGAATGTCGCGTGTGTTACCCCTATGGCAAAGGCGCCACCCCAAAGATTCCGGATGAAGGCATCCCGGTTCCGCTATCGTCTTCAACCGCCGTGTACTTGCATGGCTGTCGTGGTGACGCAAGAATCATGAAGTGTGTCCTTGCTGTCAGAGGTGAGCAGAAGCTTTACAAACCTTTAGACTTGTTGTTCTATACGTACTATATTTCTAATATTCGATGATCGCGCTTTGAGGCTCGAAAATATTTCACAACAACGTAGCTGCTTGGGTTGGTTGATACAACAGACTTGACAAGGAAAATCTTTTACAGTGCGGAGAATGAATAAAAGAAAAGATGGTATAGGACAGAGCGCCGTATTGTTCTGGAGTGTGCTTTGTTTTATCCTGTCCTTTCTTTTCTTCATGCATTCTGCGCCCTGAAAAGGGTTTTCCTTGTCAATTGTGTATTCACAAGATGATGTGTGCATTCACAACAAACGTCCGGCCAAGATAATCAAAAGACCCGTTGAAGGCTGTAAATCATTCACATGCGCTGGGTTTCAATATGGGTTCAAGTATCAATTTATCAGCGGTTTAAAAGGCAAGAGACGTTTGCAATATTGGCGGCAAATAAGAAGGGAGGAGATTGATAAAACCGAACTCGTTGCGAGCGTAGATAACCGCACTTCATAAAAATAAGAGATGTTTGTATTGCCAAGTAAATGAATAGATAATATACTTGTGCGCAAAAGATAGAACGCCTCATTGTAAAAAGCGGTTTTGGTGAAGGCCGGTCGCGCCGCTGTTTCAAAGGGAATGTCACGTCACGACGAAATCCGCAGCACCTGCACTGATCACGACTACGGTTAAGTGGGTTCGAGAACTAAACACAGATGCTAAAGTAATAAAAATTAATTGTTGAGGCTAAGAGTTCCAAAATATGATATGTTTATGAGGGGCGCCGTAGTGGAGGGCTTCGGAATTTTCGACCACTTTGGGTTTCTTTAACGTGCACCTAAATCCAAGTACATGGGCCTCAAGCATTTTTGCCTCTATGGTAAATGCGGCCGCCGCGGCTAGGATACGATCCCACGACCTTACTCATGGGAAATTAAGTAATCTGGTTTGCTGACCAAGGCATATATCGTAAAGCTACGCGATAGTATATAAGGCTTTTTGCACCAAAAGCAAACCGCGTGAGCAGTGGCCAAATAGATATTTTTTTCCTAGTAAATCTGATTTTCTGATGAAATGAACGTAAGCTTGCTGTTTAGAACGCGCCATTAATCGTTCTTTTCACCTCCGCGTCGCTGCTATTTACATTTTATTGGTTACACTTTTGAATGTGGCTGTCAAGGTCGTTTCGTGTGTGTACTGCCTTCTTAAAATATAACACGGAACCGCGCATATGTTCAGCGCAAAGCAACTGTTAATTTATGCTTAACTCTTTATATCCCAGGTGGAAAATTTGTTGCAGTTTTGTTCGAATTTTTCGCCCTCCAAATTTCACTAAGGGACCCCCGATTCCCAGCTGCCACAAAACGTGGAAGTCCAAGCTTCCACTTACGCTTGGTAGATGGCGCTACGGGTAGCTCAAGTGGGCGGTTCTTTCATTTCAAACACGAACAACACGTTCGGCAGGCAAACATGGCGAGTTCCCGGCTTTTAGGTGCGTAGCATCTTAGAGCCGAGCTCAATCCGGTGGTGGTGTGCGGCCTGACCAGCCTTACTGCGCATGTGCCTACTCTCTCTCCCACTTTCCTCCTTTACGCAGGTGTTCGGTCGCATTCTCTCCTCCTCCCCCGCGCTGCCGCACTCTCCTCCTTTACGCGGGCGTTTACGCAGGCGTTCGGTCGCCTTCTCTCCTCTCCTCCCCCCGCGCTGCAGCCTGTAAACCCACTCCCTCCTCTCTCTCCCACGTTTCATATAAGCGCGTATGCTCGGTCGAGGAAGTCTCGCTTGAATCGTGCGGTCGCTCCGTCGGTTCCCGAACGCTGCAGTTGTCTCGAAAGCCTCGCTACCCACGCCGCAGACTCGCGTTGTCTCTCTATAGCGGAAGCGGTAGCTCGACGCCGACGCTTGGCTTCGACGGCCGAGTTAACGTAAACGGAAACTTGGTGTGCACCGCCAATGCTGCTTCGCATCCCCTCATGGTTCCCTTTAGTGGGAGATTGTGTAATTTTTTTTTCATGCTTCTCTTGGCCTATTACTTGTAATATCTAGTTATAAATGTCTATAGTATTTATGGCGAAGCCTACGGAACGAACCCAGAGTGTAGTATTTTTGTATCATTGGTTATTGACAAATTTGTGTGCAGTTTAGGCTTGCATACACGTTTGTGGCACTCAGGACTACGAAGTCCAGCTTTCCGGATAGGCCAAAAAAAGTGTACTGCAATTTGCAGTGCATCGCAGTTCTGTTTATTTTTGTTTAAGTGACTGCAAATGAAGTTTTAGAGCTCAAAAAAGCTAAAAAAGATAGCTAAAAAAAGTGCCCCCCATGTGCAAGCGGCAGTCATGCACCAGGCGAACGCACTTTTTCTGCAAGAAGTGTTCAGTTTACCGGTGCGCTTGACACAGAAAAAATCAACTGCTTTCAAATTTTTCATGCCTCTTGATGCCTCTTGAAAGCTTTCAAGAGTTCAATGCATGGTTCCCTCTTCTCAACGTTTGAACTTCTCATTCCTGACTACAACAAACGTGGCAGTAATGCAATACTTATCAAATGTGCATGTATTGCGGTAAGTTTTTTTCTGGGTATTAGTTTGGACGATAAGTGCCTTCACAAATCATTTTAGATAGAGTGCGCTGGGCAGACTGCCTGTGGGAATTAAAGGGTTAAAGATACACGCATATTCAACTGGAGACGCGCTCATTGTGCTGCGTACAGTATGTCCTTTTTGGTTTTGCAACAGAGCTATTACGCCCGCCGTTTGTCCGGTTCACGATGTATACAAGATAGTATCATCATCACGCCGGCGTTGCCACGATTAGCCAAATTAAGCATGGCTGAGTCTAGTTTAGCAAAGTTAATCATTGCAAGTCTAATTAAGCATAGTTATGCGTTGCAGTTCCTATTTGGCCTAGTATAATTAGGATGATTAGGTTATAACTTAGTATAAATAGGTTATTTACCTAGTATAATTAGGATGATGAGGTTATAACGTAATTAGGCCTAATTAAGCTGAGTTGAAATTGTGGTGTGCCTTTGCATGCCGAGCTCGGCAAGGTGAGCCGAGCTAAGTCTAATTAAGACAGCCTAGTTAGTGCTAATTATGATAATTAGCTAATTATGCTTAGGTTCACTTGGAATTCTAGCTAGTCGTGACCAATCCTCGAATGTGTACATTGGTAAGCTCATTAGCCTAATCAGGCTAGCTGAGCTATAATTAAGAAGGTTGTCTTAGGACGCAAGCTTATCGTGACAAAGCCTCGAAAATGCAAATTAGGCCAGTTATGCTAAGTGGCCTAATTAAGTTTATCAAGGCACTTGGCACTGTGATTGCCAAGCGATTCCCAGTGGAAGCCGATCGATACCTAGCTGATACTCGTGATTTAATTACAGTGTGATCGAAGCCAGGACCAGCCGAGTACTGACCAACTCTGCTCTGCGCAAGCCTTGCGCGACTCCTTGCAAGTTTCGCATTTTTTTTACTGTATTTTTCTTGTTAATTGGCTATGCTCCGGCTTAATGTTCTTGCACGCACTTACCGATGCAGATGGCGAGTCCGTACGAAGCGTCACATTCCTTAGCATCTTCTGAGCAACGATCTTCGTCCGCAACGAAACAGACCGCGTGCTTGATGTCTGTGCACATAAAATAGCCCCTTCAGGCGCGAGTCATGATGCACTGTCTACGAATGTATCAAATTCACATAACATAATTCCGAGGCATTCAATATTACATTGTAAGAAAGAAAATAATGTGTTATTTTGTGTGAGTTTCAGCAATTAATTGTGCTTAGCATGTAATTAAATTCATAATTCTGCAGTCAGTCATGTTTCAATTTGACATAAAAAGAATGGAATCATAGGCTCCGAATGTGTGCGAAATTAGTTTTTGGTTGCATTCATTTCGAGAACATAAAAGTACTACTTTTGACATTGGTTCGTCAACGTGGCACGTCGAACGACCTGTCGAATATCGTAGTGGCTTCACTAAAGCGATCGACTACAATCATACTAAACACATTGAGGTTAAGTCAAGTCATATTGACCATGCAGAATGTTCAATTGATCTAATGAAAAATGTATCTTGTTCTCTTTTGGGCACAAGTTGACACAGCTAGCATAAAAAAGTTGCGTACACAAACGTAGCCACCGCCGCTGAAGGGGATAAACAGAAAAACGCGGCGTTTGTTATTATAAAGAAAGAATATTAAAATCACCGCGAAAGAAAGACGAGCGGTGTTATCGTTATCAAGCTCTAACGCGTAAGCGCGCGTTGCTACAATAAGTGTCCATACCATACAGTCGGCGCAGAAATAAAGTTGGCCAGTGCAGTTTGTCTCTGTAAGCAATACCATACACAACCAGGACCTCTCATAGTTACGTCCGCAGTCACTCAGCGTGAATTCTTTTATTTTTGCGCCCTCTTTTTACCATGAGTGGCTCTTTGTCGCAGGCATGTTCTTCAGCGCACTCGCTGCGAGAGAAGCTATTGATCTTCGATGTTAAAGTATTGTGCTAGGATATTTTTGCATTCACTGGAGAAGTCGTTTACGTAAAGCTTTGGCAGGATGTTACATCCTTGTCACATTTAAAGGCCTGCAGCACACTTATTAATGCATTAAATTATACAATAGGAGGGACCAGGCGTCTCTGAAAACGTAGTGAACCGCAGCGCGAGAGGCAAGCATTAAATTACTATTCAACGCAGAAATTCGGGCTAGTTGGTGGTAGCTGAACTTGCGCATCTTGACAAGCGCAAAGGAACAAACACCTCGTTCTGGGTCCTGCGCTCGTTTGTACATTTCCATCGTTTTACGTCAGTAAACTGTCCGTTGATGTCTAGCGCCCGTCCTGTTTACGTGTCGCTTCCTTCTGCGTTTGTTCGTTTATGCTTGTTAAGATGCACATGTTCATTGAATTACTCTGGCGTTCTGAGTCCCCCCCCCCCCTCCCCCTCTCCCTGAAGCTTTATGCCCCTAACGTTGCGCTGCAAGAGCTCTGGGATCGACGGGCCTTTGACCCAAGAACGACGGTACATATGTCATCGCGTTATCCCGACGTCCTCACAATGACGTCACAAATTTATGCTATCTGCGACGTTATTCGGACGTCGCATGAAGCCGTCACATGACGCCATCGGTGGCATCGGTCACGTGAGTTTCGTACCATTTCATTCGCTTCTCGTATTTCACTTGAGAGGCGGCTCAAGGTTTTCGCCTTAGGAATTTTTGTCGATGATTACTTACCTACGCAGAGGGGAATCCAGGCAGTGAAGTCACAGTTTTTATTGAGGTTCGAGCACTGGTCCATCTCTTCTTTACTACAGCTGGTGCGGGTATGATCTGGGAAGGGAACAAGTCAGAAACAAAACAAATAAACAAACTGAATGATCGGAGTTGCATGTGAGGCAAAGACAGTGCAGGGTTTCCTACTGAAAGAAAACGTGTGTGTAGTACGAAAATTTCACTTTACTTAGTTTTAACGACAACTGGTGGTAAAGCAGTTTATGGCAGCAAATCAAAAGAGAAGTTTAATCATGAATGCTTATGGATATATCAAACAAAGGACGCAGTTCAGACAGCAAAATTTCGATTATACAACTGCAGACGTTGTATTCGCAATACGTAAACTATCCGATATCATGTGCTTCTGATAATGCCTCAAAAAATTGCTGAACAATTTTTTTTTCGAGAAAAAAGATACAATTCCACCAAACGTTAGGTTATGTGCGGCTAACGTCCAAAGTGTTCAAATGAATGACTACTATTAGTAGTTGCATAGCTAAGTTTCTTGAATTATCTTTTAAAAATTAATTACCTTGCGGTACATAGTCGCTTGGAATAATATCTCAGCGTGGCGTATGTGCAATCAAAACTTGCTGTGAAAACGCGCTGTTCCATTTCGCAGTTGTGCAACGAAACGTCATTTTGTGTGCTGCATACAACGCAAAATTATAACCAGAACGCCCAAGCACTTCATAGCACACTTTGGGAACCAGCATCTCGAAATTGGTTTCACAGAAGCCAAAAGTTACACAGCATTGCCTAACAGTGCTGGTGTTATACGAGTATATAGGTAGGCTTCACAGAAACTTGTGGAATCTTTGCCATTGTCTCCCTTCTAGGGCTAACGCATTAAGATCTACGTTGGACGCGCTTGCAGTTGCGTGAGGGTGGTAGTCGCACTACAAGTACCACGTAGTAATACCACAAACTGATGTAATTTGGCCTGTCCCTGTGCAGCACGGGTGACTGCCCATTCCGTCGTTCGAGAATTGCCGAGTCGACGCAGTAGCGAAGGCATTTCATCAACGGGGATTTGATAACCTTGCTGAGTAGTATGAGAGCAGCGCATCTATTGTTTCTTGTCAACACTGTAAAACTGAGTAGAGCTTGTCGGGATTACAAAACCCAAATTCTATGGTTCCATTATGCATTACACATGAAACCGTACGCGTCCCGTAGCAAATCGGCAAAATTTGATCGCATCTAGGTCGCAGAAAGTTTTTCTTTCAAAACTTGGATGTTTAAGCGTGGAAGCAGTGAGTGGTGACGAAAAGGATTTTTTGTTATCCGCGGCAAGCACCACCGGAAGTGCTTCCCACGGATAACAAAAAGATAACATGTCGAAGGCCATGCTTTTGCACTATGTAAGATTAGGAAGTGAACGCACGCTCTTGTAGTACGTTATGGGCGCCATGAGTTATTTTTTATTTATATATGAAAGCATGTGAAGGGAGGCTACGTTAGGGCCGGTTATCCAAGCATCATGATATTGATACTGCCATGCGCACTTCCTTTTATGTTTTATGTAACCGGCCCCGTTATGCGTATAACTACTGCCTTGCACAAACCGCGCCTGAGTGTCTGCGAACCGCTTAGACTGTTTTAGAATCTTCCGATATGACTGTGCGCCACACAGGAACTATAGAGCTTATTCCGGAAAAAAAATCCGGCCACGAACGAGAATGCTGGAATCTTCGATGCCGCATGTATAAAGGCACGTTCACACCGTTCACACCGAGCGGAGAGGCAGCGAGGGCGCGCGCCTGTTCATACTATAGTTCAGACCGGCCGCGTTGCCTTCTCCCCGCTCCGCCGCGGGCGCGGAAGAATCCACCAATCCACGGTGGACATGCCGCCATCTTGCGGCGCTACGCGATTCTGCGCGCGCGGGTCTCGGGCCCTGATTGGCTGCGGCCAACGCGGCCACCTTTCCCGCGCGGAGAAAATCGGTCCGGGAGCGGTCAGAGCAAGCGGCCGCGGGTTTTCCGCTTTTGCGGATAATCCGCGTCCGCTTTCCGGATCCGCGCTCGGTGTGAACCCGCTTTACCGCTTGGCAGATTACTGGACGGCAGACGCTGTCCTCGCCGCAATCTGTGTACAGCTTGAACTCCTTGTACTTTGACCTTTCACTTTCCGGGCCAAACTGCGCCCAAGTAAAGAGTTCCGTATTTCCGAGTTCTGCTGAAGCCTTCTTCGCCGTCGTGGCGACGTGACGATATTAATAAAAATGATAACAAGAAAACGGAAGCATGAAGGAAAAGAATAAGAAAAGAAAGATAAATAATCGCACACGCTGCGTACAATGATTTGGGGGGTGTAGCGATTACAGTGTCGAAACGGGTTGCGCAATCTATATATATATATATACTTGTATTTTCGTGCGAGTGTAAATGGAGTGCATTCATAAGCATGCCTTGTACACTCTGAGAAAAGAAAAAAAAATGAGCATGTCTCACACTTTTCGGTGAGTGCTTACGTGTATGACTCTCTTTAAAGAGACACGTTAACTCATCTGGAGCTCCACGACTCCCCGAGAAGAGTATAATGGCCCCCCAAGGAGAGTTCTCGAGTCTCTTTAAAGAGAGTCATACACGTGTCATGCCAAGACTCATAAAAAAAAAGAGTCAAGGGTCTATTTTTTAGAGTGTATCACGCTCTCTCTTTCAACCCCACCAGAAATAGCGACAGGCTCGGATGCGAGGCAAACGTTGACACTTACCAGAGCATGTGGCAGCTCCAGCAGTGAAGTCGCACTTCTTTCCTTCCTTAGCGCAGGACTGCTTCTCTTGAGCGTCGCATGTTGTGCGGTTCGGTTCTGTATGGCCATTGAGAAACGAACCGTCAAATAGTTGTTCAGTTAGAACTTGCAGGGCGACATGCTGCTGCGGAATACGGGTGCACATAACATTGACATATCTTTTTCGCTGACTACGTGCACTGTGAGCCCTCTGGACGTGAGAAATCATGAACACCGCGCGAACACCGAGAAAAATTTGAACAGCTCTCCTGTATTTGAGGCATTGAATTATAGAGTAATTTTTAAAAAAAATCCATGCGTATCCACGAAGTGTATGATGGTGAGTGGCCGAAGCACGGTGATTGTTTGGGAACCGTGAATCTCCCATGACATTTTGCCCACTCGCTCATGGAAATGAGTTACAACGCGTGTGTTCAGTATATACAATGTGTTTTATGGTCATAACTAGTATGCCGTATTGAGTTCTGGATTCCGTTTGCCTTTCATTATCACCGCTTTGTGGTCCGTGAAATGTAGAGCCAATGGTTCTTCGACCGGATCTAACCTGAAGTTGGCAAAGACAAGGTGTATGCACGTCCCCGTGGTGGTTGTTGGTTGTTTACAGTCATACCAAATGCGTCGTAGAGCATATCGAGACGTCATATACTGCACAAGGCAGTCGTTGTCCGTGATGTCAACTTTAAGGTCACTGAACTAGTACGAAGGGGTTCTTCTAGTACTGTTGTCGTTTTGCTGCCGCTTCCCGCGCTCTCAACTCCGGGTCCGATTGTCGACGTTGTCGTTAAGCCGCCGCATACCGCGCTTTACGTTCGTTCTGATCCATATCAGAAAGAGAATCTTCCTCATCTGTACATATCATCATCAATGTGATTTAGCTCGAACCGGGCTGACGTTTTCGCACCTGGGCTAGAGTGTGCTAGTACACTCTACCGGGGCTATGAGCGTGCACGCCTCCGCACGCCGACGAGGCTCGGTATTAAGTAGAGTTAGTGTATATGCTACCTTTAGGTAGCATATACAGTAACTCTAGTGTTAAGGTGCTTCGCCCCTAACACAACGACGAAGTATTCTTGGCGTAAAATCAACAAGCGTAGTTCAACAAGCAATCAGTCTCGCAAGACTGGGTCATAGGAGAGCTGGTGGGCACGCCTCAGCCTCTCTTGTAAGCCATCTGTACAGAATGCTAGGGCGGTCCTTGAGCGCGTGTTAGTTCATGATCATGATAAATTGCTATCTACGACAGGCCACGAACCTCGTCCGTAACAGCTGTGCTGTAAAAAATCGTTGCAGCATGTCAGATTCAGCTACACTGTGAAAAAAATCCTGTGAGAAAAACAGAAAATTCATGGCAAATTTAGTGACATAACAGTTCTGTTCTTGTCTGTTTTCTGTATTAGTAGTTTTCTGTAGTTTTGCGTACATTCTCTGTTATTATTTTTCTGCTTTTCTACAGAGATTTTTCGTTTCTAATTTCTTCCCAGAAAACAGGCTTTTTGTATTTGCACACATTTTTTCTGTTATTCTATAGAAATTTTCTCTTACTAGTACCAAGTTCAAATAATAAAGTAGTGCACGCTTTGTTCTCAATGGCGTCCAGAATCCGCAATGCTTTTCGGCATTCCCTGCAAATTGAGTGTAGTGCGGCGTCGGCGCAACAACTTTCATTTCCTTCTCAGCCTTCATTATCATGTAGCACCTCTCAACAGAAGGCACATAACACGACCGCTGACATGCATCCGGTATTTGTCGAGTTTGGCATTAATTTTTCTCTAAGTCTGAATTTTACTAATTTGCAAGATGGTCAATGTCGAGTTCACGCTTTGCTCTAGAGAAGGCTTTTATTTTACCAAGCGTCGCACTTTTGCAGCGGATGAAGCACGATAGAAAACTTTTGTGCGAATTGATGTGATGCCCAAGGTCTTGAGAGCTCTAACAACTTTTCTGTGAAAGAACAGGTAAAATCTAACAATGTTTGGTATTTATTACTAAGTGGCTCTGATCTTTACAGAAACTATTTGTTTACAGGGTTGAACTAACAAATTACTTCATTTCAAAAACAGAGTATCCATTTTTGCCGAATCCAAGAAATTTCATGTAGGTGAAGCAGAAAATACCTGTAAATTTTATGTTATTTAACATACAT
Source organism: Rhipicephalus appendiculatus (assembly GCA_030522465.1). Taxonomy (NCBI): domain Eukaryota; kingdom Metazoa; phylum Arthropoda; class Arachnida; order Ixodida; family Ixodidae; genus Rhipicephalus; species Rhipicephalus appendiculatus. The sequence goes on from JALIZH010027080.1 coordinate 69,952, forward strand.
TTTTTACAGTGTAGATCTCATTTTCCATCAACTTTTCCGGCGCAATCATCACCGAAGTGAGTCGCAGCTATCGTATCGATATTTACACCACACATCTTGCGGAGTTACCGGCGTTACATAATTCTTTAGGCTGCAAGAACGAAAGGGTAGTTTTAATTAAGGGCTCGTTTTTCTTTTTTAGACACATGATTAATTAGAACCAACAGACAAAAAAAGCCAAGAAAGCCTTGGCTTCCTTGTTGTGAGTTCCAATTAATTTAGGGTGCAAGAGTTCGATTAACATTTTTTGGGAACATTGTGGTACGGCACGTTTCCGCACCCTAAAGGGCGTACCATCCGTACGTCCGTCGCCGATACGTTCGGTAGGGTCACGTGACTTGAATAGAAACGTCATGTGTGACGTCATTGGTAGAGCAGCACGTCGCTGTCGACGCTGCTTCTGGCGGTAGAGGTGCTGGCGAAATAGTGAGCATCGTGAAGCGGCCTGGCGTAGGTTTCCGGCACCCCAGTGACACGGTCAACTACTGACATTGGAAGAAACGGCGGTATTAACGCAACGCGGGTAGAACCTTTCTTCTTTCATTCAAATTTTGACGGGGGTTGCGGCCCAGGGCACAAGACGGCCGCATGTGACGGTGAACGACCGTAAGTACCGCTTCTGCTCTCTTTAAGGTGCGCAAACTCGCTGCGGTGTCTCTAAAACGTTGAAAGTATAAACATCGTAGTTCGTGGGACTTTGTCGATGAAAGACCTGCACACGCCGCAAGCGACGTGACTTAGGCGTAACGGCAGCGTTCAGCAGCGTGTAGAACGAGAAATTTTGAAAGATCGGATAGCAAGCCTTCGGAGAAAACCTTACAATTTGTCTAATCCACGAAGGTAAGTGCCCTGCTGGTACGTTGCCTGATAGAAGAGTCCGTGTACTTTAATACCAGCCGCCTCGAAACTCGTATTTGTTGCCATCCGGATAAAGCGCTTGCAGAAATAACAGATACGCCGCATATATGCAGTACGTATTGCAGTAAGTGGCGAGTTGACAAGATGTGCGCCGTCGACATCTGCGTAGAGCCGTCCTTATTGCAAAGTGCATTCTTACGATATTTTATATCGTTTTTCAGGCGTTGTGCCCCTCTCGGTAGCAGTTGTCAGCCTGCTCTCTCCCTCTTTCCTCTGTGTCCTTGTGTATGCATATCTAATAATAATAATAATAACATCGTTTATATCGTTATAAAGAAACTTTCTTGAAGTAAACAAAGTGAAAGTAAGGCGCACGATTACACGTCTCATTGAAAGCCAAATCGTTAACTGCGAGGTATGTTTTATGGGAAGCTTTCCGCAAGGTCGCGCTGTGACACTCAGTCAGTCGAGTTTTTGGTCCCCCTTAAAAAATCTCCTGGGCTTAATATATGCCAGAATAGTCGGAAACAACGAAATAAAGGTATATCAGGTTACGTATATCGTAAGCCAAGTAGTAGGATATAAAAAGTAAATTCTAATTACACTAGTACTAAATTTACTTTACGCGCCCCACTGGTGCTTCTGTGGGTTTGTGAATTCCTAAATAAACCTGAACATGTCATAAGTTCAGGAGAAGATGCAGGCTCACGACCAGAATTTGAGGATATGTGCACGTAGCGCTATCTCTAGTAGAGCACTGCACGGGCCGGCTTTTTCCGGCCCGGGCCCGGCCCGGCCCGAAAGCGCCATGCTCAGGCCCGCCCGAGCCCGGCCCGGTGTTTTTAAATACGGCCCGTACCCGGCCCGGGCCCGAAAGGGTTGGGCCCGGCCCGACCCGGCCCGGCCCGGCCCATTTCAAAAAATTATTTTTTGAGCATAAACGAGGTGCTGTCCAATCTTCGCTTATAGTGAAGATACCAGCCACGCACAAGATAGTTCCTGGACAGTGTTGTGAGAACTTATGACAATGTCACGATTTTCACTGGTACTGTGTTTACCATCGGTTAATTACGCCCGTAACACTTTTGCGAAAGAATTGCAGGGGGGATATATGAGGAGGCACAGCTGGCTGTCCATGCACGCAGCGCTAACCATGCAATGTTATTATTGCATTTCAAAGAACGACTACAACATACAGCGCCCACATAAAGTGGAAAAACAGCGGACATTTATAGTCGAGCTTACATTAATTGCTGACAAGCTGGGACTATTGAGTAAATAGAGCAGAACATATCCTGCAAACTTGGTTTATTGTGCAATGCAACGAGAGAGAGAAAAAACGTGCTCTAACTACTCCCTAGGTTCGCCAGGCTGGGTCGCTTGTTCCGACTAAAGGAGGAAGAAAGTACGAAAACAAATCGTGACGCAGGGGAGTCCAATACTAAGGTCATATTACGGTTACCTAAAAATCTGTAGCAGGGCCAATTGAATATTTTTCTAATTTCCTTACATAAAATTAAAACGAATAAATCCATCAGTCAATGAAACGAACTTTTATTTCTCCCAAATATATATAAGAGGATGGTGGAGAAAGAGCCGCATAAACTATAGCTTAACAAACCTGAAACATGCAGCTCGCAAGCAAGTCGCACTTACGAGAACACATACGAATGCCTAGGTGCGTGTGCGTGTAGGCGCGGGATGCCTTCTAGCGCGGCCTTAGTAGAATATTCTTGATCTTTAACGAAGATACCCCGATTCCCCCTCAGACAACCATAGGGTCCCGTACTTTGACTAACTCGATATAACGAAACAAATTTCGAGATCCGTCCCGATTTAACAAACTTTTTTTTCGGAAAATGAGATAGAGAATTGATCATTCTTTGTCTATTTTTAGATAACGCCCCAAAAGTTATTGATTGCGAGCTAACGGCAACATCGCGGAACACCTTTGTCCAATTTAAACTGCGTGGCCATTGCTAACAAAACGCAAGCAAGCCAAGATCACCGACTTCTTTGCTGGGAAATAAATATGTTGTCACCTGTGGCCCTTATTGTTGAGGTAACAGAGAGAGAAGCAACTTTATTGAGAGAAGCAACTTTATTTTAAGCTAACAATTTTTGTTGCTTCATACCTGGAGGTGGCGGTCGTTTCCTAAGGCCGCTATTTCATTTTTCGCGCCTTTACGCTACGCAAATATGATGCCATGGTAGCTTTCCGGATGCCGCTACACCATATAATCGAATGTACCGAATTAAGTAACCGCGAAATGCCGTCTTCGGTTTAACGAAGTTTTCGATTTAACGAAATAAATCGCGGCTCCCCCCTCAAATTCGTTAAATCGAGTTTTAACTGTATTTGTGTGTTGCAACAGAAAAGTCACTACAAAGCGCAAGATTAATACGAAAGCGCGCGTGGTAACGTACGGCACCTTAGCACTGCGTCTTACAAAGGAGGCGCTCGGTAAGACAGCTGGTAAAGAAAGCAAAAATGCAATAAGAAAGAAAAAGTGTACAAGGCGCGAAACCAATACCCATTCACAGCAATTCAGTCGGACGTATGAAACCGAAATGAGGAAATTAGTGACCTGACGAAACACGACGACATTCTGTCTACAAATGAGTGTCCTGGACTTTCCTTTTCGCACTGTACATCCGTGATAGTAAAGCTTTGCGACTGTAGTAGAGCGAACAAAGCTTAAAAACTGCTAACTTACCTCAGAGTCTATTCCAGTTATGTCATCGACTGATGAAGTAGCCCTAGCAACTCATGAGGCTATGAAATCAAGCCCAGTTGAAGAGCCGGTGGTGCCGATGAACAGTGTAATCGACGTCAATAACGCTCGGTGACGCTGAGGTTTTCTTAATGTAACAAGCAGTTCATTTACATATTTGCAGAACTACACTCGGCACCGTGACTCTGGTTATCCACTTGGCCCCTTTTCAAATGTCGAGCCAGAGAGAGAGTGAGTTGATATTTCTGCAGGAATCACGTGACTCTCGTGAAGCGTGCGTGATTGGCTTCCGTGATGAAGACGCTGCCGTGTGCGCCGTACAGTCGTCAGCAAGCTTAACACGAACGCTCAGCGGGGTGTCCTGAAACAGTTTGATTGACGCTAGCGCCGCGTAGCTTTGGGTTCTGTTGCCGAGATATGTTACCCATACATGCCGACATACTATCCAAGCATACCGAGGTATTATCTCGGCAACAGCGCCAAGCGCATCGCGGCTGGCATCAGTCAAAATAGTCCAGGTCACGCGTCGGAGCGTTCGTGTTAAGCTTGCTGACGACTGTACATATCACGCGTTCGGCGTTCGGCGCCGCTGCGGCGCCGTGGCTCGCCAACGGAGACGGGCGCCGTGGTAGCGGCGCCTACGCCTCCTCTCTCTGTCCATCCTCGGTCTTTTAAAATTCTTTGCGTTGGTTGCGTGTCTCGTAGCTTTGTGTTCGACCGAACATGCGTATCTTCGTAGTCGCGTTGACCAGTCTACAGAGTCACGAAGGCGGAAGCAGGCGCACCGGGCATGCGAGCGTAGCTGCATACTCGAAATGTTTCCCATGATGCCGATGGGCACATCTTATATGCACTAATCTGGGCAGTGCACCGTTGCTTCACTCTTGCCGCAGTGCTGCTCAGCTATACCATTTCTTTTGATACACGGTACCCCAGTACGTGTTTCACTCAATATAATGGCGGGGAACATATATGAGACAATTTCCAGAAATTATATGTAACATACCGACGGAGGCAAAATGCGCGACGTCTTGTATTGTGCGATCTCAGTGCACGCTAATGCACTTCAGGTGGTCTAATTACCCGGAGCCTTCCACTGCAGCGTCTCAGATAGCCTGAATAGGTTCGGGACGCTAAATGCCCAAAAACAACAAAGCCAAACAGCATTACGCGCCATTGCCGACAGTGTATGAGAGTCGGGCCTGATACGGGCCCTGGCCCGGGCCTGGCCCGGGCCCGAGAAGCTCATGGGCCCGAGCCCGGCCCGGGCCCGATCTAACAATTACTTACCCTGGCCCGACCCGGCCCTGCGGGCCGGGCCGGGCCCGGGCTTTCGGGCCGGCCCGGGCCCGTGCAGTGCCCTAATCTCTAGTCGGTGGCAGCGGCGCCCCCTCGAAACGGATGTGTTTCTGATGGGCGGTGTTCGACTGTCCTGGGAAGCCGGACGCTTTCTAGTTGGATACTGCAATTTTACCATGAAGTTCTAGTTGGGCTCTGCGGTATAGAACCGGGAGTCGTTTTAGGGGCGAAGCTCCTTAGGGCATGGGTTAGTCCCTCGTTGTGCGTCGTAGCCACCTCTAGTACTCGGAGTGCTCACTAGATGGCGATGGCGCTGCGGCGCTCGCTCCATTCCGATGCGTAGGAGACGGCTCCGCTGCGTGCTCTAGTGTGATAGGAGACCGCTGGATGGCGCGGCGACGCTAGAATCTCATTGGATGGAGGCGCATAGCGCTCATTGAATCGGAGACCACTTGAGGCGCGGCGGCGCTCGCTCTACCCCCCGATGCGGGAGACCGCTAGAGGGCCAAAGCTATAAAATGCGTTCGCTCTTGGCGCGCTTCCTCTTTCTCTCGGCAGTCAGCGCGCAATAAGCGACGAAGACAAGGCGGCGGAGCGGAGGGCTCGGAAAGCGGCTGCAGCGCGGGCTCGCCGTCAAGACACGCAGGTGAGAGCCCGCGAAGCTGAAGTTGCACGGCAGCGTCGGCAAGAGTGAACGGTGAATGAAGGGTGAACGAAAGCCACGTCTCGCTACCATTCACGAATAAATAAAATTACGTTGTGTATAATACAGTGTTTCTCACGTCTTTACATGATGATCGACTGGGCAAAATTTACGGAGGATTCACGGTTTACCGATGAACCTCCGGAGCTTCGCGCACTCATCGTCATTCACTCCGTGGATATGCTGTGATTTTTTTGGTTACTAGTTCTGTTTCGTTAAATATGTTTTCTTTCCGCCGATTTCCCCCTTAGATATGGCTGGACGGCGTTGCTGCCGTCGAGAGATGGCGCCACGTACATATGTCCCCAAATATCCTGCGATTGTGAAAAGATGAAGAATCCTTGAACAGGTGTAGCTGGAGATAAAAAAAAATCAATGGAAAGGGGGTTTGAAAAACAGCTAATATGAGCTATATGTGTATCTTCACACAAACACACAAACATAAAAAATTGCCTTGACGTAGAGCTGCATCGATATAGTAGCTGTGCTCATATTGTCTGGCAATTTTCTTTCGCTTTTTGATTAACCAATGGTACGATTTCGCACATGTATAACAACCGCCTCAGTCAAACGCTGCGTCGGAGGCTACGGAGCATAAATGGGTGACATTTTTTGCATCAATGTATATTCTTGCTCCTACACTTATGTTTTACTGTATTCTTTTCTATCAATGTGTTGGCTAAGCGGTTGCCAACTATGTGTAGAAAAATACAGAAACCAAGTATTTTCAAAAAAGCACGCTTGGCACGGTTGACTTGCTCGCGACGAACGCTCGATTATTGTGTGTACTTGAATAAAAATTAATGAAAAGAGCGTATATTGAGGCCAACGAAGGTATAGAAAAAACGTTAACTGCACTGTTTCAAGTGCATTGTAGTGATTGTGATACTTGCCGCCGGCAGGGACCGAACCTGCGACCTTTGGATTACACGACCGATGCTCATACCAAATTGTCTCTTCGTCCATTTTGCTTTCTTCACATCGATGTCACAATTACTACCATACACTTGAAACAGTGCAGCTAACGTCTGCTGCGCCTTTCTTGGCTTTATTATCTGCTGGTTTGCAATAATGTTCCGTCATACAAAGAAGCGAACCCTCAAAACTCCTTTCCTTCATTCAGAATAAAATTTAATATTCACGAACAGTTGAAAAAAAAAGCAAGAAACATGCTCCGAAATATAAATTCGCGCCACGCCGTCACTTGCCTCAATAAAGTTCGTGCATTATAATTTTTTATTTGGATTCGTGCTACGCAGGGTAAGTTTTCGAAACGCAAAATTGCAAGAACGAACATAGTATTGCTGGAAACTTGGCTTACCTATGCAAATGGCTCGTCCCATAGAAAAGTCGCATTCCTTGTTAAGCTTACGACATCTGTCTTGATCTCCGAGTTTACACTTAGTTTCTGCGCATGGTTTGCACAATCAATGTAATGCACATGTAAGTCATTTGGAATCGCGATACCACTAGAGTCTTTAGTACGCACTTCTGCAAAATCAATCAATGAATCAGTTGTAATCATTCAATTATCATTTGTGATTATGAATTGTAATCACTTAATTATTGTAATTAAATTTTCATAGTGCGCTTGCGCTTACCAGTACATTTTTTAGGCCCTTGAGGGATTTGCGTCTTTCATCTGACGCGCAAAAAAAATGCCCCCCACCTCCACGAAGGGAATCGTGAGGAAATTGGAATGCATTTCGCGCGCGCTTCACTCCATTTATATATACGTGTGAGCGAGTGGACGGGAGAGTGGGGCGCAGGGAGGAGAGAGAGCGAACGGCGAGAGAAGGAGCGGCGAAGCACTGCACCTACCCTCTCCTACACTCTCTTCACACACGCGGGAGCTCCGCCGAGCTCCCGCGATGCGAGCGCCCTCACACACCAGAGCGCGCTCCTCCTCTCTACTCACTCTCCGCTACTCCGCCCGCACCACCTGCTCCGGTTGCTAGGGGCGAGGATAAGCGCGCGCACCCGCAGATGTTGCTATGGGAGAGGGAGTGAGAGCGGAGAGATAACACCTGCCGGCGCGCGGACACCGCCGCGGACAACGCCGCCTGACATAGCCCGACTAAGAAATGCATTCGCATTTAAAAAAAGAATCTGAAAATTTTCTTGTCAGTGCGACTTTAAGGCGCCCTGTCGAAGGCGTTAAATGATTGCAGTCACGGCTGGAGAATATCGCGTGAATCGTGCGAACATCAAAACTAAGATTCACGTTTCGATGGTGTAACACGAAGTGTTTCGAGCATTTTTCAGCAATGTGCGATGCTCACTTTGTACATGCTCATAATAAATTGCCATTTCGCTCATCATTTTGTATGGAATGGCTCTCACAAAATGGAACACTTACGAACACAATGCGCTCTTTCATCCGTCAACCGCGCCTTGTAGGCCACTTTTGTTACATTGCTGCTGCATTTCGTTTTTACACTTTTCTCCTGGTGGTGATATGCGAAACCATGAAAATTCACCACCACGTAACACAAAAAATCGCAGGGTCCTTTATGCATTCACCTTAGACGACACGAGGGCGAAAGCCATCTGATGGCTTTCCGCACCTAACGTAGTTTTGCATTGCCTCCAGGATCGGAGGCGTTATACCCCTGTCACACGGGCACCCACGAACTTCGTTTAACTGCCTCGTCGTTACGTCAACGGAGATGCGGTCCGTGTCACACGGCCTCCCTTACGCCAAGGAAGATAAACGGAGCGTTTCGCAAACGAAGTTCGGCGAAACTCCGTTAACGCGGAACGAAGTACTCTCGTTCCCAGTAGTCTGTAGGCCAGAAAAAACTTCGACCACTGAATTGTCGCAGTCAAAACAATAATACATTTTGGGAATAATAAACGTGCTTTTGTTGCTGGACCCATTCATAACGTACGTTTTTCTTTTTTTCAGCATATATACGCACTCCAGAGTGCAGCTACTCTCCACACCAATGCCCTTGTCATTCACCGTGCCTGGCGTGCCGCCATTTAAAAATATTTGGTCTGTGCGTGCAGTTGCTGTTACAGTGTTTGCGTTTGCCCGTGTCGGCATGACAGGAATCAGTGCAACGCTATCGCGTTGAGCGTCACGCTGTTCGCAACGAGGCGGTGTCTTATAGCGCGCACATTGGCTCTATCCATGGAGCCGATCGACGCCATTACCAATGCGATATCGAACCACGTCTTGACGTCTTCCACTTGGTCACTCATGACTGAAGACAGAACAATATGTGAGCTCACGAGGCAATGAAACACAAGAACTTTTGTATGCGAGCTACAAAACTACCAGTTGTCGAGCACGGCCCATCTAGTAAACAAGCACTTTAGGCACAAGGTGGCCAGCGTGGCTGTCAGCATCGCTACATTTAGCGAATGCGTTTTCATTTGAAACAATTTTTAATGCTTTTTCCGCTTCAGACCTACTTAATAATATTTTGTTGTAAGAACCGCGTAATGAAGATTCTCAAAAGACCAACTAGAGGTGCAATTAGGATACTTCTGCGAAAATTAAACAGCGCCGACTGAGCCCCTCGCGGCAACGGCAACAACCTTGTCATTGTCGTGTGACACTGCCACACGACAAAGTTTAACGAAGTTCGCGGGTGCCCGTGTGAAAGGGGTATGAGAGGCTTTCTACACCTCAACTGGTTTTGCACTGCCTCCGTGATCGTACGGCATTTGACCAAGCGACGATTTCATGTGATGACGTCATCGTGTGACGTCACAAATGGTAGCGATCTGTGACGTCATGGTGACGTCATATGACGAAGTCATCAGATGATGATGATTTTTTGCGTCACTCGTGTTGGCGCCGGCACCGCGGGACGCCGACGCTGGACGCTGGTCAGTATTCGCGTTTGATGAGGCCTCTAATGCTTTCTTCTTAAAAGGTCACGAGATTGACTTTCACTGGTTATCTGGCCACTGTAATATTCAGTGGGAATGATTCCGCAGATAACGTTGCTCACGCATCACGTCAAGAAGCAAACCTCGTTCGAATTCCGTTTTCTTGGACAGACGCTGCAAGGCAGATTCGACAGCTGGCCCACAGTCTCACTGTGACGGAGTGGAACGCGCCAAACATGAGGCGTACAAGGGTGCATCAGTTGAACCATTCAGAGCAACTCCGACCTCCATCCGGCCTTCACTGAAGCGAACATTCGCTTCTCTATCGCCTTTGGTTGGGAGTTGCCTGCGCAAAGCATATACAACCTTAATTCGAACGACTGACAGTGCGGCATGCGATGTTTGCGGCACCGAAGAAAAATTACACCATCTCCCGCTAAAGGGAACCATGTGTAGATGTGAAGCAGCGGGCGCTAACGCTTACACTGGCGGCGGCGTTGACGCTGGCGCTCATCGCAGCGTTGCGCAGGAGAGAAAACTGGGGAGGCGCAAAGCAGGCAGTGATGGAGCAGTGTTTCCTACTGGAACATGCCAATCGCTGCTAATGGGCAATGAGAGACAGAAGACTCCGTCTGGACACAGAGACCCGCACTCGGCTTTTAGTTAACGCGCACGCTGCGAATTTTTATTGTTCAACAACGCACAGGACAAATCTCCCACCGGCACCACCTTGGAGGTCAAGATCCATTGCCATATATACGGGGTGGCCAGTGAACGGTTGTGCAGCGCGAGCAGTCGGTTTTTTCAACCAAGAAACTCGCTAGCAGACGCTGCCTGCGTCGGCGTCGCGAGGCGAGAGAGGGGGGGAGCGTAGGAGAGGAGAGAGAGGGGGGTGACACGCATGCGCAGTGGGAGTGCGAACGCCGTGGGCAGGGATGCGTAGAAGAGAGAGGGGGGAGCGTAGGAGAGGAGAGAGAGGGGGGGGGGACGCGCATGCGCAGTGGGAGTGGAGACGCAGCGGGCAGGGATGCCTAGAGGAGAGAGGGGGGGAGTGTAAGAGGGGAGAGAGGAGGGGAGGCGCATGCGCAGTGAGGGTGTGGTTGCCGCGGAGAGGGATGCCTAGAGGAGAGAGAGGGGAAAGAAGGTTTTTTTATTTTTATTTTTTTTAAAGGGTTTGCGCATGCGCAGTAAGGGTGGGCACGCGGCACACCACCACCACCACCACCACCACCGGATTAAGCTTCGCCATAAGATGCTTCACATCTAAAACATCGACCACCCCATGTGCCATTGTCATCGATTTGCCTAGGAGAGACTTGTACTTTCCAACGCACTGCGACGACTGGACAGTCGGCCACTTTCTGTGCAGGTGTTACTAGAACACCGTCCCGATCTCTCGTCAGCCCTCATGGCACGCTTGGCATTTTGAGGACGACGGGAATAAGCGGACGCCTCTTAATTGGGGTACAGTTCCGTACGCTTGAGTGAATGCATTGCTCATTTTGTTTCTTTTCTCTCCTCTCTGTCGTATCTCTATCCCCCCTTCCCAAATCCCCCCATTATAGGATAGCCAGCCGGCAGCATTTTGATACGAAAGTGTTTTATGCCGGGGTCCACCAAGACTTCACTGACGTATTTCCGTCACGGATATGACGTTGGTGAAATGCGCACTAACAGAGGAGAAAAAAGAAACTAGATGAAAAAAGTTCTTCCGCCGAAAATCGAACCCCCGACCTCTCGGTCCGCGAGGACAAGTGCCCGGCGCTCTACCAACTACGCGACCAAGGCATATGCATGAGGTGTCACAAGCGCGCCTGTTATCTCTTGTGCATTCTTCCTTGCGCGGTGCTCTCTGTTGGCGGGGCTATGCGAGACGGGGCGCTGCCTCCGTCTGTGAGCGGTGAAGTGAAGTACTGCGTCATGACACTAACAAACGCCAATTGGGAGCGATAGCGTCTCGATGCTAGCAAGGAACGCTTGCCGCACTAGCATCGAGAAGCAGTGTTGCCAACCAATTTTTGAAGAATACGCCAAGGTAAAAATTACCCTACTTTACCTTACAAAACTTTTTTATTACCCAACGCTTTACACTATTCCTCAAAATAGCGCCGTGAGCAATGATAACGTACAGACTACACTGACCGACGTACAGACGTTCGGGGATGCGGGAGTCGGTAGTGCATTCAGTGTTTTGAGAATTAGTTTCGAGGAGAGATTACGAATAATTAAAAACAGCAGATGAGAAGAAAAAGCGTTCCGGTATTTGTATGTGAAGCGCAATGACCCAAAGTTGGAAAAAAAATAGTCCGTCTTAGTCCGGAGGCCTTAGTCCGTCCCTCCTTCCCGCGTCCCACACCACCACAGCGCATGCGCGTCTCCTCCCCCTCTCTCTCTCCTCTCCTACGCTCACCTCCTTCCTCTCCTCTAGGAATTCTCTACTCTACGGAGCGGCGCCCGCGTCCCACAGCGCATGCTCGTCCTCTCCCCCCTCTCTCCTACGCTCAGCCCCTTTCTCTGCTGTAGGAATCCTCTACTCTACAGAGCGGCGCCCGCGTCCGACATCCCCACAGCGCATGCGCATCCTCTCCCCCCTCTCTCCTACGCTCACCCGCTTTCTCTACTCTAGGAATCCTCTACGGAGCGGCTCCCGCGTCCCACACCCCCCACAGCGCATGCGCGTCCCCTCTCTCTCTTCTCTCCTACGATCCCCCCCCCCCCCCCCCCCCGTCCTCTCCTCTAGGAATCCTCGACTCTAACGGAGCGGCGCGCACGACAGGTGGTGCGACAGCTGCATACTCCGCTGGGGGGCACCACGGTAGTTCCGCGGTATAAAATGACGGAGCGCGCCTCATTCTCTCTCCTGTGCAGCGCCGCGATGAGCGCCCGGGCCGCTGCCGCGAAACGAGAGCGGCGACGTTTCTCCCGCTCAAGCTAACCATCTCTCCGCTGCTTCGCATCCACACATGGTTCCCTTTAGCGGGAGATGGAGAAGTTTTTTTTTTGTTTTGAAAATTAGATAGCCAGTACTGCAAACACAACTGACGTTTCACCAACATTACGCCTGCATGGGGTCTTTTTCCAAAGCAGTTTCCACACCTGGCGTGGCTTTGTGGTAGAATACTTGATTGCCACGCAGATTGCTCGGGTGCGATCCCTGCTGAGACTCTGATTTCGAATCTTTGCATTCGTCGGGTCAACGCCGCCGTTGTCGGTTTTTCTTCACGCTCTCGCATTTAAATTACCACTGTCTGTCCTCGCCATTCCTGGGTAGATATAAATTGTCAAACACCTGTGGCGCATACCCGCATACTGCGGCCCGTGGTATACGGGTATGAGCCACACATGTCTTGGAGAAATGAGTTTGACGACATACGCGACGGGATTTTCACGTTATTCAAGTCACGACCAGCCAGACATATTCGTCAAATCCCCTTACCCTCCCATACTAACTTTGGTCGACCTCAAGTTCAGGAGGCGTTCACGAGAGCACCCAGACGTAGGTGGCTAGATAGACAGATAGATAGATAGATAGATAGATAGATAGATAGATAGATAGATAGATAGATACGTAGATAGAAACGCCAAAGTGCTTGCAGTACGCAAACAAATAGTTCGCATTCAAAAAGTGTTTTGTAGGGTAAAGATGGCAGCGTTGAAAATGAAACCGTAAGGGTGAAGACGAAATAAGGAATGACTTATTTTTCGATAGGGAAAGCGCCTTGCGGTTTGAAGAGAAGTCGGGTTGTCTTAGAACGCGTAGTTATAAATAGAGATAAAGAAAAGAAAACAAAAAAATGTCTTCTTTACTGTACACGCCTGCGGAAGTTAGGAGTATGTTTCAATTGAATGTGAAAATATTCATTCGGGTGTATGCTAGGGCGCTGACCTCTACATGAAGCCTTGAACTTTAAGGTCAACATTGGAAAGGTAAACAAGGCGACAATAGAAAATAGTAAATGACGACTGCAGGACTTGTGGTGCGAAACAGGCAGATAGAAGAAAAAGCAAGAAATTTAAGGTTAATCTGTGATAAAGCGCAAAAGATGGGCTGTGAGTTTATAAGGTTCTTTTATAAGAGAACATAAATTCAGCTGTAATAGATAACGCCGTAATAATAATAATAATAATAATAATAATGATAATAATAATAATAATAATAATAATAATAATAATAATAATAATAATAAAATAGTAATAATAATAAAACAACAACATCAACAACAAAATCTTGGGCTGTCGGTTGCCGGTCACAGCCCCGTTACAAATCTCTGCCTGTCGCGTTGCTGAAGCGTAGTGTGGTAGTTACGCAAATGCACAGGCATAGGTTACCCTATTTATTACTCGGGAGCGCACACCGTGCCGTCTCTCTGATCAGTTTACGACGCTTTTAAGAACTGCATATTGACTATCAGTGTATATTATGAGCTTGCTGATGCCATCTTTGCGCGGCATTCAAGATACGCTGGATCCAGGTACATGCTATAAACTTCAGCTATCAATATGGTTAAATCATGATAATGGGCATTAGTCGTGACGATGGAGCTGTGCCACCAGGCATCAACGCGGGTGAATCCACGTCAAACGGTGCTATACCTGCCAAACACCAATAGACATTGTCCAAGCTCTCGTAGGACAATGCACACTGAAAAATTCACTACCTCTGAGAAGACATGCTTAACTTTCTTGTTGTACCCATTCCCTATGACGGGGGGAATCCTCGCATGTTTTTCCGCTACACTCCTTGCCTTCTACCTTTCCGTTTTCCTCCATTCTTTTCTTCCGTATGTGATAAATTTCAGAAGCTATACGTGCTTGTCGTTCTAAAATAATAATAAAATTTACACTAAAAATATAAGAATGGAATGTCTTAAGCTTGATAAACATACCTTTACAAGCTGTCACGTCGTCTACTTCCACACAATCCTTTCCCAAGGATTTGCATTTTTCCTTCATATCGCTATCACATTTCTTCTTCTCGGGGTCTGTAAAATCTCGTAGCTATGTAATGCTTGTTAAGGGACATGCGAAAGAGAAACATTTCACATTGAAGACAAGAAATTAAATTGAAAAATCTAAGCTACTGTTTAAATAAATTCTATTGCGTAGAACAATCGCCGATGAATCGGTAATATGTACGACCAAGTTGTATGCGTGTCACATCTAAGCAGCTCAGATGTGTGTTTGGCAGATTCCTTCATATATACACATAATGAATTGGCATTTTAATTAATATTTTGCGTCTAATCATTTTCTCTAAAGAGAACAATTACCAACACAAAAGCTCAATACCACCCACCATTGCGCACTGTAGGCCCCTTTCCTTACATTTCTGCTGGTTTTTGTTTGTGCACTTATCGTGTGGTTTTTCTGTAAGTAATAAGTTTAAAAGAGTGTGGACGTGCTTGTAGTTTCTGAATAATCAATGCAAATTAGTAGAAAAAATGCTGGATAGAATGTCCTAAAGTAGATAAACATACCCTTACAGGCTGTTATGTCGTTTATTTCGACACAATCCTTTCCCATGATGGTAAAGCGCTAAAAGAAAACGGAGACTTATGAAGAACACAGGACGAAGCGCTACTAGCAACTTAGTTTATTTAGAAAAACAACGCCCTCATATATATAAAATGTACGTCATCGTCAGAACCTGGTTTCTGGCTTTTTGCAGACTCAGTTGGATTCGCTTCACCTTTCTGACCCATTTTTAGTGCCTAATTCCATGGATGTCGTTCACTATCTCAGGACTGAAGGTGTAGGTGTACGTGACTCTTTTAGTATTGATGTGGTTGACCTTTACTACTCAATACCTCATGCTCATTTACTACAAAGTGTAAAAGAGTGCATCTTAGAGTACAACGATGAAGTTGCCTTTCGTAACGCCAGCGGGGTGTCTGTTGAAGGCTTTTTGGAGCTGCTGGCTCTTTATCTCAAGACCACCTTGGTGGGATGGAATGACAGGGTGTATGTCCAAAAAGATGGCATATGTATCGGCTCTCGTGTCGCCCAAGTCCTTTGCAATATATTTTTAAGCAAGGTGGATAGAGCTATTGAGAAGCAGCTGGATGGCATGGATTTGAAGGTTTTCAGATTTGTAGATGACTACCTTGTTTTGTTGAAATATAGGTCTGGCAGCAGCACCCTTGTGAATGTTTTAAAAACGTTTAAAGAGAAAGGATTTGGCCTTGAGTTCACCTTCGAGTTACCAAACGAATGTGACATTCAGTTTCTAGATTTGCTAATTAAATTTCTGCCTGACAAGACTTGCTGGATGTACCACCCTAGAACAAAAAAAAACGCTATTAAACTATAATTCAGCACATTCTAGAATAGTGAAGAATGGCGTAGCGACGTCGTGCACGAAATCGGCGTTCACCAAATCGTGCGAGCATCTGATGGAAAAAAGTGTTTCGACCAAGGTCGACCGGTTAAAAGGAGCTAGTTTTCCAGATGAGTGCATCCTTTTGGCATGTGAAAAGAATCGCCGCGAGATAAAACAGATGAGGACAAAGGCACGGGTTGGGGGGGGACTGAGGAAGAAGGAGGAACGAGAACGAAGATAGCAGTTGTTCCATACATGCACAACACGTCACACAGATTAAAGAAGGTAGCGTCGAGGTATGGGGTACGTGTACTGTTCTCGGCCAAAAATAGGTTGGCTAAGATATGCCCCGCAGTGCAAAGGTTGGCAAACAAAAAACGCACTGAAACCAACCATGGGTGTGGCATCAGGCATGGAACAAAGTTTGTAAATTGCAGAAAGGATGTGGTATACGATGTCCCTTTCACATGCGGAAAGCATTACATCGGCCGAACGGGCCGATGCGTAAATGTACGCCTGCGCGAACACTAAAGTTCATTGAAGGGGGGCACCCTATTCACATCTAGCAATGCACTGTAAAGAGTGCACGTGCAAACCCGACTTTGAAAAAAATTACACCATCTCCCGCTAAAGGGAACCATGTGTAGATGTGAAGCAGCGGGCGCTAACGCTTACACTGGCGGCGGCGTTGACGCTGGCGCTCATCGCAGCGTTGCGCAGGAGAGAAAACTGGGGAGGCGCAAAGCAGGCAGTGATGGAACAGTGTTTCCTACTGGAACATGCCAATCGCTGCTAATGGGCAATGAGAGACAGAAGACACCGACTGGACACAGAGACCCGCACTCCGCTTTTAGTTAACGCGCACGCTGCGAATTTTTATTGTTCAACAACGCACAGGACAAATCTTCCCACCGGCACCACCTTGGAGGTCAAGATCCATTGCCATATATACGGGATGGCCAGTGAACGGTTGTGCAGCGCGAGCAGTCGGTTTTTTCAACCAAGAAACTCGCTAGCAGACGCTGCCTGCGTCGGCGTCGCGAGGCGAGAGAGGGGGAAGCGGAGGAGAGGAGAGAAAGGGGGTGACACGCATGCGCAGTGGGAGTGTCAACGCCGTGGGCAGGGATGCGTAGAGGAGAGAGGGGGGGGAGCGTAGGAGGAGAGAGAGGGGGGGACGCGCATGCGCAGGGGGGAGTTAGACGCCGCGGGAAGGGATGGAGAGAGGGGGGGGAGTGTAAGAGGGGAGAGAGGAAGGGAGGCGCATGCGCAGTGAGGGTGTGGTTGCCGTGGGGAGGGATGCCTAGAGGAGAGGGAGGGGGAGAGGAGGTTTTTTTATTTTTATTTTTTTTTAACTGTTTGCGCATGCGCAGTAAGGGTGGGCACGCGGCACACCACCACCACCACCACCACCACCACCACCACCGGATTAAGCTTCGCCATAAGATGCTTCACATCTAAAACACTGTTGTAGACAAGCACGCCGATCGAACTGTCAGAGAGATCGTTGAGGCGTATCAGATCAGGAAGAGCGGCAATGCTTGCGTTAGCCAGCCATCCGTTTTGCTCTCGGAATGTGAGGTTGCGTTTTTAGAAAGAAGGTGAAATGAAGTGCGTTTGCTGCCTTTGTATGACCGCATGTGCGGTTTTATCTCTTGCCTGACTGTTTCTTTTATGATCACGTGTAAAAAATTTTCTTTGGTTCTAACGATGACGTACATTTTATATATATATGAGGGCGTTGTTTTTCTAAATAAACTCAGTTGCTAGTAGCGCTTCGTCCTGTGTTCTTCATAAGTCTCCGTTTTCCTTTTAGCGCTTTACCATCATGAACGTATACCAACACGCCCAACTGGCAGTTATCCTTTCCCATGGATTTGCATTTTCCCTTGATCTCGCTATCGCATTTCTTCTTTTCGGGATCTGTAAAATCTCAAAGCTATGTAATGATTGTTAAGGGACATGCGAAAGAGAAACATTTCACATCGAAGGCCAGAAATTAAATTGAAAATCTAAGCTACTGTTAAAATAAATGCTATTGCGTAGAATATTCGGCGATGAATCGGTAAGATGTACTCCCGAGTGGTATGCGTGTCACATATAAGCAGCTCTGATGTGTGTTTGGCAGATTGCTTCATATATATTCACGTAATCATTTCTCATTTTAATTAATATTTTGCATCTACTCATTTTCTCGAATTAAAACACTTACCAACACAATGCTCATTTCCATCCACCACTGCGCACTGTAGGCCACTCTCCTTACATTTCTGTTGGTTTTTGTCTGTGCACTTTTCTGGTGGTTTTTTTGTAAGTAAGAAATTTAGAAGAGTGTAGACGTGTTTGTAGTTCCTGAATACTGAATGCAAATTATTAGTAAAAAATGCTGGATAGAATGTCCTAAAGTTGATAAACATAGCTTTACAGGCTTTTATGTCGTTTATTTCCACACAATCTTTCCCCATGGATTTGCATTTATCCTTCATCTTGCTATCGCATTTCTTCTTCTCGGGATCTGTAAAATCTCAAAGCTATGTAATGATTGTTAGGGGACATGCGAAAGAGAAACATTTCACATCGAAGGCCAGCAAGTAAATTGAAAATCTAAGCTACTGTTAAAATAAATCCTATTGCGTAGAACATTCGGCGATGAATCGGTAAGATGTACTCCCGAGTGGTATGCGTGTCACATATAAGCAGCTCTGATGTGTGTTTGGCAGATTGCTTCATATATATTCACGTAATCATTTGTCATTTTAATTAATATTTTGCATCTACTCATTTTCTCGAATTGGAACACTTACCAACACAATGCTCATTTCCATCCACCACTGCGCACTGTAGGCCACTCTCCTTACATTTCTGTTGGTTTTTGTCTGTGCACTTTTCTGGTGGTTTTTCTGTAAGTAAGAAATTTAGAAGAGTGTGGACGTGTTTGTAGTCCCTGAATACTGAATGCAAATTATTAGAAAAAATTGCTGGATAGAATGTCGTACAGTTGATAAACATACCTTTACAGGCTGGTATGTCGTTTATTTCCACACAATCCTTTCCCATGGATTTGCATTTATCCTTCATCTCGCTATCGCATTTCTTCTTCTTGGGATCTGTAAAATCTCAAAGCTATGTAATGATTGTTAGGGGGACATGCGAAAGAGAAACATTTCACATCGAAGGCCAGCAAGTAAATTGAAAATCTAAGCTACTGTTAAAATAAATCCTAATTGCGTAGAACATTCGGCGATGAATCGGTAAGATGTACTCCCGAGTGGCATGCGTGTCACATATAAGCAGCTCTGATGTGTGTTTGGCAGGTCGCTTCATATATATTCACATAATCATTTGTCATTTTAATTAATATTTTGCATCTACTCATTTTCTCGAATTGGAACACTTACCAACACAATGCTCATTTCCATCCACCACTGCGCACTGTAGGCCACTCTCCTTACATTTCTGTTGGTTTTTGTCTGTGCACTTTTCTGGTGGTTTTTCTGTAAGTAAGAAATTTAGAAGAGTGTGGACGTGTTTGTAGTCCCTGAATACTGAATGCAAATTATTAGAAAAAATGCTGGATAGAATGTCCTAAAGTTGATAAACATACCTTTACAGGCTGGTATGTCGTTTATTTCCACACAATCCTTTCCCATGGATTTGCATTTATCCTTCATCTCGCTATCGCATTTCTTCTTCTTGGGATCTGTAAAATCTCAAAGCTATGTAATGATTGTTAGGGGACATGCGAAAGAGAAACATTTCACATCGAAGGCCAGCAAGTAAATTGAAAATCTAAGCTACTGTTAAAATAAATGCCTATTGCGTAGAACATTCGGCGATGAATCGGTAAGATGTACTCCCGAGTGGTTATGCGTGTCACATATAAGCAGCTCTGATGTGTGTTTGGCAGATTGCTTCATATATATTCACGTAATCATTTGTCATTTTAATTAATATTTTGCATCTACTCATTTTCTCGAATTGGAACACTTACCAACACAATGCTCATTTCCATCCACCACTGCGCACTGTAGGCCACTCTCCTTACATTTCTGTTGGTTTTTGTCTGTGCACTTTTCTGGTGGTTTTTCTGTAAGTAAGAAATTTAGAAGAGTGTGGACGTGTTTGTAGTCCCTGAATACTGAATGCAAATTATTAGAAAAAATGCTGGATAGAATGTCCTAAAGTTGATAAACATACCTTTACAGGCTGGTATGTCGTTTATTTCCACACAATCTTTCCCCATGGATTTGCATTTATCCTTCATCTCGCTATCGCATTTCTTCTTCTTGGGATCTGTAAAATCTCAAAGCTATGTATTTATTGTTAGGGGACATGCGAAAGAGAAACATTTCACATCGAAGGCCAGCAAGTAAATTGAAAATCTAAGCTACCTGTTAAAATAAATGCTATTGCGTAGAACATTCGGCGATGAATCGGTAAGATGTACTCCCGAGTGGTATGCGTATCACATATAAGCAGCTCTGATGTGTGTTTGGCAGATTGCTTCATATATATTCACGTAATCATTTGTCATTTTAATTAATATTTTGCATCTACTCATTTTCTCGAATTGGAACACTTACCCAACACAATGCTCATTTCCATCCACCACTGCGCACTGTAGGCCGCTCTCCTTACATTTCTGTTGGTTTTTGTCTGTGCACTTTTCTGGTGGTTTTTCTGTAAGTAAGAAATTTAGAAGAGTGTGGACGTGTTTGTAGTCCCTGAATACTGAATGCAAATTATTAGAAAAAATGCTGGATATAATGTCCTAAAGTTGATAAACATACCTTTACAGGCTGTTATGTCGTTTATTTCCACACAATCCTTTCCCCATGGATTTGCATTTATCCTTCATCTCGCTATCGCATTTCTTCTTCTCGGGATCTGTAAAATCTCAAAGCTATGTAATGATTGTTAAGGGACATGCGGAAGAGAAACATTTCATATCGAAGGCCAGCAAGTAAATTGAAAATCTAAGCTACACTTAAAATAAATGCTATTGCGTAGAACATTCGGCGATGAATCGGTAAGATGTACTCCCGAGTGGTATGCGTGTCACATATAAGCAGCTCTGATGTGTGTTTTGCAGATTGCTTCATATATATTCACGTAATCATTTGTCATTTTAATTAATATTTTGCATCTACTCATTTTCTCGAATTGGAACGCTTACCAACACAATGCTCATTTCCATCCACCGCTGCGCACTGTAGGCCGCTCTCCTTACATTTCTGTTGGTTTTTGTCTGTGCACTTTTCTTGTGGTTTTTCTGTAAGAAATTTAGAAGAGTGTAGACGTGTTTGTAGTTCCTGAATACTGAATGCAAATTATTAGTAAAAAATACTGGATAGAATGTCCTAAAGTTGATAAACATACCTTTACAGGCTGGTATGTCGTTTATTTCCACACAATCCTTTCCCATGGATTTGCATTTTCCCTTGATCTCGCTATCGCATTTCTTCTTTTCGGGATCTGTAAAATCTCAAAGCTATGTAATGATTGTTAGGGGACATGCGAAAGAGAAACATTTCACATCGAAGGCCAGAAATTAAATTGAAAATCTAAGCTACTGTTAAAATAAATGCTATTGCGTAGAATATTCGGCGATGAATCGGTAAGATGTACTCCCGAGTGGTATGCGTGTCACATATAAGCAGCTCTGATGTGTGTTTGGCAGATTGCTTCATATATATTCACGTAATCATTTCTCATTTTAATTAATATTTTGCATCTACTCATTTTCTCGAATTAAAACACTTACCAACACAATGCTCATTTCCATCCACCACTGCGCACTGTAGGCCACTCTCCTTACATTTCTGTTGGTTTTTTGTCTGTGCACTTTTCTGGTGGTTTTTTTGTAAGTAAGAAATTTAGAAGAGTGTAGACGTGTTTGTAGTTCCCTGAATACTGAATGCAAATTATTAGTAAAAAATGCTGGATAGAATGTCCTAAAGTTGATAAACATAGCTTTACAGGCTTTTATGTCGTTTATTTCCACACAATCTTTCCCCATGGATTTGCATTTATCCTTCATCTTGCTATCGCATTTCTTCTTCTCGGGATCTGTAAAATCTCAAAGCTATGTAATGATTGTTAGGGGACATGCGAAAGAGAAACATTTCACATCGAAGGCCAGCAAGTAAATTGAAAATCTAAGCTACTGTTAAAATAAATCCTATTGCGTAGAACATTCGGCGACGAATCGGTAAGATGTACTCCCGAGTGGTATGCGTGTGACATATAAGCAGCTCTGATGTGTGTTTGGCATATTGCTTCATATATATTCACGTAATCATTTGTCATTTTAATTAATATTTTGCATCTACTCATTTTCTCGAATTGGAACACTTACCAACACAATGCTCATTTCCATCTACCACTGCGCACTGTAGGCCACTCTCCTTACATTTCTGTTGGTTTTTGTCTGTGCACTTTTCTGGTGGTTTTTCTGTAAGTAAGAAATTTAGAAGAGTGTGGACGTGTTTGTAGCACCTGAATACTGAATGCAAATTATTAGAAAAAAATTCTGGATAGAATGTCCGTACAGTTGATAAACATACCTTTACAGGCTGGTATGTCGTTTATTTCCACACAATCCTTTCCCATGGATTTGCATTTATCCTTCATCTCGCTATCGCATTTCTTCTTCTTGGGATCTGTAAAATCTCAAAGCTATGTAATGATTGTTGGGGGACATGCGAAAGAGAAACATTTCACATCGAAGGCCAGCAAGTAAATTGAAAATGTAAGCTACTGTTAAAATAAATCCTAATGCGTAGAACATTCGGCGATGAATCGGTAAGATGTACTCCCGAGTGGCATGCGTGTCACATATAAGCAGCTCTGATGTGTGTTTGGCAGGTCGCTTCATATATATTCACATAATCATTTGTCATTTTAATTAATATTTTGCATCTACTCATTTTCTCGAATTAGAACACTTACCAACACAATGCTCATTTCCATCCACCACTGCGCACTGTAGGCCACTCTCCTTACATTTCTGTTGGTTTTTGTGTGTGCACTTTTCTGGTGGTTTTTCTGTAAGTAAGAAATTTAGAAGAGTGTGGACGTGTTTGTAGTCCCTGAATACTGAATGCAAATTATTAGAAAAAATGCTGGATAGAATGTCCTAAAGTTGATAAACATACCTTTACAGGCTGGTATGTCGTTTATTTCCACACAATCCTTTCCCATGGATTTGCATTTATCCTTCATCTCGCTATCGCATTTCTTCTTCTTGGGATCTGTAAAATCTCAAAGCTATGTAATTATTGTTAGGGTACATGCGAAAGAGAAACATTTCACATCGAAGGCCAGCAAGTAACTTGAAAATCTAAGCTACTGTTAAAATAAATGCTATTGCGTAGAACATTCGGCGATAAATCGGTAAGATGTACTCCCGAGTGTTAGCGTGTCACATATAAGCAGCTCTGATGTGTGTTTGGCAGATTGCTTCATACATATTCACGTAATCATTTCTGATTTTAATTAATATTTTGCATCTACTCATTTTCTCGAATTGGAACACTTACCAACACAATGCTCATTTCCATCCACCACTGCGCACTGTAGGCCACTCTCCTTACATTTCTGTTGGTTTTTGTCTGTGCACTTTTCTGGTGGTTTTTCTGTAAGTAAGAAATTTAGAAGAGTGTGGACGTGTTTGTAGTCCCTGAATACTGAATGCAAATTATCAGAAAAAATGCTGGATAGAATGTCCTAAAGTTGATAAACATACCTTTACAGGCTGGTGTGTCGTTTATTTCCACACAATCTTTCCCCATGGATGTGCATTTATCCTTCATCTCGCTATCGCATTTCTTCTTCTTGGGATCTGTAAAATCTCAAAGCTATGTATTTATTGTTAGGGGACATGCGAAAGAGAAACATTTCACATCGAAGGCCAGCAAGTAAATTGAAAATGTAAGCTACCGTTAAAATAAATGCTATTGCGTAGAACATTCGGCGATGAATCGGTAAGATGTACTCCCGAGTGGTATGCGTGTCACATATAAGCAGCTCTGATGTGTGTTTGGCAGATTGCTTCATATATATTCACGTAATCATTTGTCATTTTAATTAATATTTTGCATCTACTCATTTTCTCGAATTGGAACACTTCCCAACACAATGCTCATTTCCATCCACCACTGCGCACTGTAGGCCGCTCTCCTTACATTTCTGTTGGTTTTTGTCTGTGCACTTTTCTGGTGGTTTTTCTGTAAGTAAGAAATTTAGAAGAGTGTGGACGTGTTTGTAGTCCCTGAATACTGAATGCAAATTATTAGAAAAAATGCTGGATATAATGTCCTAAAGTTGATAAACATACCTTTACAGGCTGTTATGTCGTTTATTTCCACACAATCCTTTCCCCATGGATTTGCATTTATCCTTCATCTCGCTATCGCATTTCTTCTTCTCGGGATCTGTAAAATCTCAAAGCTATGTAATGATTGTTAAGGGACATGCGGAAGAGAAACATTTCATATCGAAGGCCAGCAAGTAAATTGAAAATCTAAGCTACACTTAAAATAAATGCTATTGCGTAGAACATTCGGCGATGAATCGGTAAGATGTACTCCCGAGTGGTATGCGTGTCACATATAAGCAGCTCTGATGTGTGTTTTGCAGATTGCTTCATATATATTCACGTAATCATTTGTCATTTTAAGTAATATTTTGCATCTACTCATTTTCTCGAATTGGAACGCTTACCAACACAATGCTCATTTCCATCCACCGCTGCGCACTGTAGGCCGCTCTCCTTACATTTCTGTTGGTTTTTGTCTGTGCACTTTTCTTGTGGTTTTTCTGTAAGAAATTTAGAAGAGTGTAGACGTGTTTGTAGTTCCCTGAATACTGAATGCAAATTATTAGTAAAAATACTGGATAGAATGTCCTAAAGTTGATAAACATACCTTTACAGGCTGGTATGTCGTTTATTTCCACACAATCCTTTCCCCATGGATTTGCATTTATCCTTCATCTCGCTATCGCATTTCTTCTTCTTGGGATCTGTAAAATCTCAAAGCTATGTAATTATTGTTAGGGGACATGCGAAAGAGAAACATTTCACATCGAAGGCCAGCAAGTAACTTGAAAATCTAAGCTACTGTTAAAATAAATGCTATTGCGTAGAACATTGGGCGATGAATCGGTAAGATGTACTCCCGAGTGGTATGCGTGTCACATATAAGCAGCTCTGATGTGTGTTTGGCAGATTGCTTCATATATATTCACGTAATCAGTTCTCATTTTAATTAATATTTTGCATCGACTCATTTTCTCGAATTTGAACACTTACCAACACAATGCTCATTTCCATCCACCACTGCGCACTGTAGGCCGCTCTCCTTACATTTCTGTTGGTTTTTGTCTGTGCACTTTTCTGGTGGTTTTTCTGTAAGTAAGAAATTTAGAAGAGTGTGGACGTGTTTGTAGTCCCTGAATACTGAATGCAAATTATTAGAAAAAATGCTGGATATAATGTCCTAAAGTTGATAAACATACCTTTACAGGCTGTTATGTCGTTTATTTCCACACAATCCTGTCCCATGGATTTGCATTTATCCTTCATCTCGCTATCGCATTTCTTCTTCTCGGGATCTGTAAAATCTCAAAGCTATGTAATGATTGTTAAGGGACATGCGAAAGAGAAACATTTCATATCGAAGGCCAGCAAGTAAATTGAAAATCTAAGCTACACTTAAAATAAATGCTATTGCGTAGAACATTCGGCGATGAATCGGTAAGACGTACTCCCGAGTGGTATGCGTGTCACATATAAGCAGCTCTGATGTGTATTTTGCAGATTGCTTCATATATATTCACGTAATCATTGGTCATTTTAACTAATATTTTGCATCTACTCATTTTCTCGAATTGGAACGCTTACCAACACAATGCTCATTTCCATCCACCGCTGCGCACTGTAGGCCGCTCTCCTTACATTTCTGTTGGTTTTTGTCTGTGCACTTTTCTTGTGGTTTTTCTGTAAGAAATTTAGAAGAGTGTAGACGTGTTTGTAGTTCCTGAATACTGAATGCAAATATTAGTAAAAATACTGGATAGAATGTCCTAAAGTTGATAAACATACCTTTACAGGCTGGTATGTCGTTTATTTCCACACAATCCTTTCCCATGGATTTGCATTTATCCTTCATCTCGCTATCGCATTTCTTCTTCTTGGGATCTGTAAAATCTCAAAGCTATGTAATTATTGTTAGGGGACATGCGAAAGAGAAACATTTCACATCGAAGGCCAGCAAGTAACTTGAAAATCTAAGCTACTGTTAAAATAAATGCTATTGCGTAGAACATTCGGCGATGAATCGGTAAGATGTACTCCCGAGTGGTATGCGTGTCACATATAAGCAGCTCTAATGTGTGTTTGGCAGATTGCTTCATATATATTCACGTAATCATTTGTCATTTTAATTAATATTTTGCATCTACTCATTTTCTCGAATTGGAACACTTCCCAACACAATGCTCAGTTCCATCCACCACTGCGCACTGTAGGCCGCTCTCCTTACATTTCTGTTGGTTTTTGTCTGTGCACTTTTCTGGTGGTTTTTCTGTAAGTAAGAAATTTAGAAGAGTGTGGACGTGTTTGTAGTCCCTGAATACTGAATGCAAATTATTAGAAAAAATGCTGGATATAATGTCCTAAAGTTGATAAACATACCTTTACAGGCTGTTATGTCGTTTATTTCCACACAATCCTTTCCCATGGATTTGCATTTATCCTTCATCTCGCTATCGCATTTCTTCTTCTCGGGATCTGTAAAATCTCAAAGCTATGTAATGATTGTTAAGGGACATGCGGAAGAGAAACATTTCATATCGAAGGCCAGCAAGTAAATTGAAAATCTAAGCTACACTTAAAATAAATGCTATTGCGTAGAACATTCGGCGATGAATCGGTAAGATGTACTCCCGAGTGGTATGCGTGTCACATATAAGCAGCTCTGATGTGTGTTTTGCAGATTGCTTCATATATATTCACGTAATCATTTGTCATTTTAAGTAATATTTTGCATCTACTCATTTTCTCGAATTGGAACGCTTACCAACACAATGCTCATTTCCATCCACCGCTGCGCACTGTAGGCCGCTCTCCTTACATTTCTGTTGGTTTTTGTCTGTGCACTTTTCTTGTGGTTTTTCTGTAAGAAATTTAGAAGAGTGTAGACGTGTTTGTAGTTCCTGAATACTGAATGCAAATTATTAGTAAAAAATACTGGATAGAATGTCCTAAAGTTGATAAACATACCTTTACAGGCTGGTATGTCGTTTATTTCCACACAATCCTTTCCCATGGATTTGCATTTATCCTTCATCTCGCTATCGCATTTCTTCTTCTTGGGATCTGTAAAATCTCAAAGCTATGTAAATATTGTTAGGGGACATGCGAAAGAGAAACATTTCACATCGAAGGCCAGCAAGTAACTTGAAAATCTAAGCTACTGTTAAAATAAATGCTATTGCGTAGAACATTGGGCGATGAATCGGTAAGATGTACTCCCGAGTGGTATGCGTGTCACATATAAGCAGCTCTGATGTGTGTTTGGCAGATTGCTTCATATATATTCACGTAATCATTTCTCATTTTAATTAATATTTTGCATCTACTCATTTTCTCGAATTGGTACACTTACCAACACAATGCTCATTTCCATCCACCACTGCGCACTGTAGGCCGCTCTCCTTACATTTCTGTTGGTTTTTTGTCTGTGCACTTTTCTGGTGGTTTTTCTGTAAGTAACAAATTTAGAAGAGTGTGGACGTGTTTGTAGTCCCTGAATACTGAATGCAAATTATTAGAAAAAATGCTGGATATAATGTCCTAAAGTTGATAAACATACCTTTACAGGCTGTTATGTCGTTTATTTCCACACAATCCTTTCCCCATGGATTTGCATTTATCCTTCATCTCGCTATCGCATTTCTTCTTCTCGGGATCTGTAAAATCTCAAAGCTATGTAATGATTGTTAAGGGACATGCGAAAGAGAAACATTTCATATCGAAGGCCAGCAAGTAAATTGAAAATCTAAGCTACACTTAAAATAAATGCTATTGCGTAGAACATTCGGCGATGAATCGGGAAGATGTACTCCCGAGTGGTATGCGTGTCACATATAAGCAGCTCTGATGTGTGTTTTGCAGATTGCTTCATATATATTCACGTAATCATTTGTCATTTTAATTAATATTTTGCATCTACTCATTTTCTCGAATTGGAACACTTACCAACACAATGCTCATTTCCATCCACCACTGCGCACTGTAGGCCGCTCTCCTTACATTTCTGTTGGTTTTTGTCTGTGCATTTTTCTGGTGGTTTTTCTGTAAGTAAGAAATTTAGAAGAGTGTGGACGTGTTTTTAGTCCCTGAATACTGAATGCAAATTATTAGAAAAAATGCTGGATAGAATGTCGTACAGTTGATAAACACACCTTTACAGGCTGGTATGTTGTTTATTTCCACACAATCCTTTCCCATGGATTTGCATTTATCCTTCATCTCGCTATCGCATTCCTTCTTCTTGGGATCTGTAAAATCCCAAAGCTATGTAATTATTGTTAGGGGACATGCGAAAGAGAAACATTTCACATCGAATGCCAGCAAGTAACTTGAAAATCTAAGCTACTGGTAAAATAAATGCTATTGCGTAGAACATTCGGCGATGAATCGGTAAGATGTACTCCCGAGTGGTATGCGTGTCACATATAAGCAGCTCTGATGTGTGTTTGGCAGATTGCTTCATATATATTCACGTAATCATTTGTCATTTTAATTAATATTTTGCATCTACTCATTTTCTCGAATTGGAACACTTACCAACACAATGCTCATTTCCATCCACCACTGCGCACTGTAGGCCACTCTCCTTACATTTCTGTTGGTTTTTGTCTGTGCACTTTTCTGGTGGTTTTTCTGTAAGTAAGAAATTTAGAAGAGTGTGGACGTGTTTGTAGTCCCTGAATACTGAATGCAAATTATGAGAAAAAATGCTGGATAGAATGTCCTAAAGTTGATAAACATACCTTTACAGGCTGGTATGTCGTTTATTTCCACACAATCCTTTCCCATGGATTTGCATTTATCCTTCATCTCGCTATCGCATTTCTTCTTCTTGGGATCTGTAAAATCTCAAAGCTATGTAATGATTGTTAGGGGACATGCGAAAGAGAAACATTTCACATCGAAGGCTAGCAAGTAAATTGAAAATCTAAGCTACTGTTAAAATAAATCCTATTGCGTAGAACATTCGGCGATGAATCGGTAAGATGTACTCCCGAGTGGTATGCGTGTCACATATAGGCAGCTCTGATGTGTGTTTGGCAGATTGCTTCATATATATTCACGTAATCATTTGTCATTTCAATTAATATTTTGCATCTACTCATTTTCTCGAATTAGAACACTTACCAACACAATGCTCATTTCCATCCACCACTGCGCACTGTAGGCCACTCTCCTTACATTTCTGTTGGTTTTTGTCTGTGCACTTTTCTGGTGGTTTTTCTGTAAGTAAGAAATTTAGAAGAGTGGACGCGTGTGTAGTCCCTGAATACTGAATGCAAATTATTAGAAAAAATGCTGGATAGAATGTCCTAAAGTTGATAAACATACCTTTACAGGCTGGTATGTCGTTTATTTCCACACAATCCTTTCCCATGGATTTGCATTTATCCTTCATCTCGCTATCGCATTTCTTCTTCTTGGGATCTGTAAAATCTCAAAGCTATGTAATTATTGTTAGGGGATATGCGAAAGAGAAATATTTCACGTCGAAGGCCAGCAAGTAAATTGAAAATCTAAGCTACTGTTAAAATTAATGCTATTGCGTAGAACATTCGGCGATGAATCGGTAAGATGTACTCCCGAGTGGTATGCGTGTCACATATAAGCAGCTCTGATGTGTGTTTGGCAGATTGCTTCATATATATTCACGTAATCATTTGTCATCTTAATTAATATTTTGCATCTACTTATTTTCTCGAATTGGAACACTTACCAACACAATGATCATTTCCATCCACCACTGCGCACTGTAAGCCACTCTCCTTACATTTCTGTTGGTTTTTTTCTGTGCACTTTTCTGGTGGTTTTTCTGTAAGTAAGAAATTTAGAAGGGTGTGGATGTGTTTGTAGTCCCTGAATACTGAATGCAAATTATTAGAAAAAATGCTGGATAGAATGTCGCACTGTTGATAAACATACCTTTACAGGCTGGCATGTCGTTTATTTCCACACAATCTTTCCCCATGGATTTGCATTTATCCTTCATCTCGCTATCGCATTTCTTCTTCTCGGGATCTGTAAAATCTCAAAGCTATGTAATGATTGTTAAGGGACATGCGAAAGAGAAACATTTCACATCGAAGGCCAGCAAGTAAATTGAAAATCTAAGCTACTGTTAAAATAAATGCTATTGCGTAGAACATTCGGCGATGAATCGGTAAGATGTACTCCCGAGTGGTATGCGTGTCACATATAAGCAGCTCTGATGTGTGTTTGGCAGGTCGCTTCATATATATTCACGTAATCATTTGTCATTTAATTAATATTTTGCATCTACTCATTTTCTCGAATTAGAACACTTACCGACACAATGCTCATTTCCATCCACCACTGCGCACTCTAGGCCACTCTCCTTACATTTCTGTTGGTTTTTGTCTGTGCACTTTTCTTGTGGTTTTTCTGTAAGTAAGAAATTTAGAAGAGTGTGGACGTGTTTGTAGTCCCTGAATACTGAATGCAAATTATTAGAAAAAATGCTGGATAGAATGGTCTAAAGTTGATATACATACCTTTACAGGCTGTCTTGTCGTTTATTTCCACACAATCTTTTCCCATGGATTTGCATTTATTCTTCATTTCGTTATCGCATTTCTTCTTCTCGGGATCTGTAAAATCTCAAAGCTCTGTAATTATTGTTAGGGGACATGCGAAAGAGAAACATTTCATATCGAAGGCCAGCAAGTAAATTGAAAATCTAAGCTACTGTTAAAATAAATGCTATTGCGTAGAACATTCGGCGATGAATCGGTAAGATGTACTCCCGAGTGGTATGCGTGTCACATATAAGCAGCTCTAATGTGTGTTTGGCATGTCGCTTCATATATATTCACGTAATCATTTGTCATTTTAATTAATATTTTGCATCTACTCATTTTCTCGAATTAGAACACTTACCAACACAATGCTCATTTCCCTCCACCACTGCGCACTGTAGGCCACTCTCCTTACATTTCTGTTGGTTTTTGTCTGTGCACTTTTCTGGTGGTTTTTCTGTAAGTAAAAATTTAGAAGAGTGTGGACGTGTGTGTAGTCCCTGAATACCTAATGCAAATTATTAGAAAAAATGCTGGATAGAATGTCCTAAAGTTGATAAACATACCTTTACAGGCTGGTATGTCGTTTATTTCCACACAATCCTTTCCCATGGATTTGCATTTATCCTTCATCTCGCTATCGCATTTCTTCTTCTTGGGATCTGTAAAATCTCAAAGCTATGTAATTATTGTTAGGGGACATGCGAAAGAGAAATATTTCACGTCGAAGGCCAGCAAGTAAATTGAAAATCTATGCTACTGTTAAAATTAATGCTATTGCGTAGAACATTCGGGGATGAATCGGTAAGATGTACTCCCGAGTGGTATGCGTGTCACATATAAGCAGCTTTATGTGTGTTTGGCAGATTGCTTCATATACATTCACGTAATCATTTGTCATTTTAATTAATATTTTGCATCTACTCATTTTCTCGAATTAGAACACTTACCAACACAATGCTCATTTCCATCCACCACTGCGCACTGTAAGCCACTATCCTTACATTTCTGTTGGTTTTTTTTCTGTGCACTTTTCTGGTGGTTTTTCTGTAAGTAAGAAATTTAGAAGAGTGTGGACGTGTTTGTAGTCCCTGAATACTGAATGCAAATTATTAGAAAAAATGCTGGATAGAATGTCGTACTGTTGATAAACATACCTTTACAGGCTGGCATGTCGTTTATTTCCACACAATCTTTCCCCATGGATTTGCATTTATCCTTCATCTCGCTATCGCATTTCTTCTTCTCGGGATCTGTAAAATCTCAAAGCTATGTAATGATTGTTAAGGGACATGCGAAAGAGAAACATTTCACATCGAAGGCCCACAAGTAAATTGAAAATCTAAGCTACTGTTAAAATAAATGCTATTGCGTAGAACATTCGGCGATGAATCGGTAAGATGTACTCCCGAGTGGTATGCGTGTCACATATAAGCAGCTCTGATGTGTGTTTGGCAGGTCGCTTCATATATATTCACGTAATCATTTGTCATTTAATTAATATTTTGCATCTACTCATTTTCTCGAATTAGAACACTTACCGACACAATGCTCATTTCCATCCACCACTGCGCACTGTAGGCCACTCTCCTTACATTTCTGTTGGTTTTTGTCTGTGCACTTTTCTTGTGGTTTTTCTGTAAGTAAGAAATTTAGAAGAGTGTGGACGTGTGTGTAGTCCCTGAATACCTAATGCAAATTATTAGAAAAAATGCTGGATAGAATGTCCTAAAGTTGATAAACATACCTTTACAGGCTGGTATGTCGTTTATTTCCACACAATCCTTTCCCATGGATTTGCATTTATCCTTCATCTCGCTATCGCATTTCTTCTTCTTGGGATCTGTAAAATCTCAAAGCTATGTAATTATTGTTAGGGGACATGCGAAGAGAAATATTTCACGTCGAAGGCCAGCAAGTAAATTGAAAATCTAAGCTACTGTTAAAATTAATGCTATTGCGTAGAACATTCGGCGATGAATCGGTAAGATGTACTCCCGATTGGTATGCGTGTCACATATAAGCAGCTCTGATGTGTGTTTGGCAGATTGCTTCATATATATTCACGTAATCATTTGTCATTTTAATTAATATTTTGCATCTACTCATTTTCTCGAATTGGAACACTTACCAACACAATGCTCATTTCCATCCACCACTGCGCACTGTAAGCCACTCTCCTTACATTTCTGTTGGTTTTTTTCTGTGCACTTTTCTGGTGGTTTTTCTGTAAGTAAGAAATTTAGAAGAGTGTGGACGTGTTTGTAGTCCCTGAATACTGAATGCAAATTATTAGAAAAAATGCTGGATAGAATGTCGTACTGTTGATAAACATACCTTTACAGGCTGGCATGTCGTTTATTTCCACACAATCTTTCCCCATGGATTTGCATTTATCCTTCATCTCGCTATCGCATTTCTTCTTCTCGGGATCTGTAAAATCTCAAAGCTATGTAATGATTGTTAAGGGACATGCGAAAGAGAAACATTTCACATCGAAGGCCAGCAAGTAAATTGAAAATGTAAGCTACTGTTAAAATAAATGCTATTGCGTAGAACATTCGGCGATGAATCGGTAAGATGTACTCCCGAGTGGTATGCGTGTCACATATAAGCAGCTCTGATGTGTGTTTGGCAGGTCGCTTCATATATATTCACGTAATCATTTGTCATTTAATTAATATTTTGCATCTACTCATTTTCTCGAATTAGAACGCTTACCGACACAATGCTCATTTCCATCCACCACTGCGCACTGTAGGCCACTCTCCTTACATTTCTGTTGGTTTTTGTCTGTGCACTTTTCTTGTGGTTTTTCTGTAAGTAAGAAATTTAGAAGAGTGTGGACGTGTTTGTAGTCCCTGAATACTGAATGCAAATTATTAGAAAAAATGCTGGATAGAATGGTCTAAAGTTGATATACATACCTTTACAGGCTGTCTTGTCGTTTATTTCCACACAATCTTTTCCCATGGATTTGCATTTATCCTTTATTTCGCTATCGCATTTCTTCTTCTCGGGATCTGTAAAATCTCAAAGCTCTGTAATTATTGTTAGGGGACATGCGAAAGAGAAACATTTCATATCGAAGGCCAGCAAGTAAATTGAAAATCTAAGCTACTGTTAAAATAAATGCTATTGCGTAGAACATTCGGCGATGAATCGGTAAGATGTACTCCCGAGTGGTATGCGTGTCACATATAAGCAGCTCTGATGTGTGTTTGGCATGTCGCTTCATATATATTCACGTAATCATTTGTCATTTTAATTAATATTTTGCATCTACTCATTTTCTCGAATTAGAACACTTACCAACACAATGCTCATTTCCATCCACCACTGCGCACTGTAGGCCACTCTCCTTACATTTCTGTTGGTTTTTGTCTGTGCACTTTTCTGGTGGTTTTTCTGTAAGTAAGAAATTTAGAAGAGTGTGGTCGTGTGTGTAGTCCCTGAATACCTAATGCAAATTATTAGAAAAAATGCTGGATAGAATGTCCTAAAGTTGATAAACATACCTTTACAGGCTGGTATGTCGTTTATTTCCACACAATCCTTTCCCATGGATTTGCATTTATCCTTCATCTCGCTATCGCATTTCTTCTTCTTGGGATCTGTAAAATCTCAAAGCTGTGTAATTATTGTTAGGGGACATGCGAAAGAGAAATATTTCACGTCGAAGGCCAGCAAGTAAATTGAAAATCTAAGCTACTGTTAAAATTAATGCTATTGCGTAGAACATTCGGCGATGAATCGGTAAGATGTACTCCCGAGTGGTATGCGTGTCACATATAAGCAGCTCTGATGTGTGTTTGGCAGATTGCTTCATATATATTCACGTAATCATTTGTCATTTTAATTAATATTTTGCATCTACTCATTTTCTCGAATTAGAACACTTACCAACACAATGCTCATTTCCATCCACCACTGCGCACTGTAAGCCATTCTCCTTACATTTCTGTTGGTTTTTTTCTGTGCACTTTTCTGGTGGTTTTTCTGTAAGTAAGAAATTTAGAAGAGTGTGGACGTGTTTGTAGTCCCTGAATACTGAATGCAAATTATTAGAAAAAATGCTGGATAGAATGTCGCACTGTTGATAAACATACCTTTACAGGCTGGTATGTCGTTTATTTCCACACAATCCTTTCCCATGGATTTGCATTTATCCGTCATCTCGCTATCGCATTTCTTCTTCTTGGGATCTGTAAAATCTCAAAGCTATCTAATTATATTTAGGGGACATGCGAAAGAGAAATATTTCACATCGAAGGCCAGCAAGTAAATTGAAAATCTAAGCTACTGTTAAAATAAATGCTATTGCGTAGAACATTCGGCGATGAATCGGTAAGATGTACTCCCGAGTGGTATGCGTGTCACATATAAGCAGCTCTGATGTGTGTTTGGCAGATTGCTTCATATATATTCACGTAATCATTTGTCATTTTAATTAATATTTTGCATCTACTCATTTTCTCGAATTGGAACACTTACCAACACAATGCTCATTTCCATCCACCACTGCGCACTGTAGGCCACTCTCCTTACATTTCTGTTGGTTTTTTGTCTGTGCACTTTTCTGGTGGTTTTTCTGTAAGTAAGAAATTTAGAAGAGTGTGGACGTGTTTGTAGTCCCTGAATACTGAATGCAAATTATTAGAAAAAATGCTGGATAGAATGTCCTAAAGTTGATAAACATACCTTTACAGGCTGGTATGTCGTTTATTTCCACACAATCTTTCCCCATGGATTTGCATTTATCCTTCATCTCGCTATCGCATTTCTTCTTCTTGGGATCTGTGAAATCTCAAAGCTATGTAATGATTGTTAGGGGACATTCGAAAGAGAAACATTTCACATCGAAGGGCCAGCAAGTAAATTGAAAATCTAAGCTACTGTTAAAATAAATCCTATTGCGTAGAACATTCGGCGATGAATCGGTAAGATGTACTCCCGAGTGGTATGCGTGTCACATATAAGCAGCTCTGATGTGTGTTTGGCAGATTGCTTCATATATATTCACGTAATCATTTGTCATTTTAATTAATATTTTGCATCTACTCATTTTCTCGAATTAGAACACTTACCAACACAATGCTCATTTCCATCCACCACTGCGCACTGTAGGCCACTCTCCTTACATTTCTGTTGGTTTTTGTCTGTGCACTTTTCTGGTGGTTTTTCTGTAAGTAAGAAATTTAGAAGTGTGTGGACGTGTTTGTAGTCCCTGAATACTGAATGCAAATTATTAGAAAAAATGCTGGATAGAATGTCGTACTGTTGATAAACATACCTTTACAGGCTGGTATGTCGTTTATTTCCACACAATCTTTCCCCATGGATTTGCATTTATCCTTCATCTCGCTATCGCATTTCTTCTTCTCGGGATCTGTAAAATCTCAAAGCTATGTAATGATTGTTAAGGGACATGCGAAAGAGAAACATTTCACGTCGAAGGCCAGCAAGTAAATTGAAAATCTAAGCTACTGTTAAAATAAATGCTATTGCGTAGAACATTCGGCGATGAATCGGTAAGATGTACTCCCGAGTGGTATGCGTGTCACATATAAGCAGCTCTGATGTGTGTTTGGCAGATTGCTTCATATATATTCACGTAATCATTTGTCATTTTAATTAATATTTTGCATCTACTCATTTTTCTCGAATTGGAACACTTACCAACACAATGCTCATTTCCATCCACCACTGCGCACTGTAGGCCGCTCTCCTTACATTTCTGTTGGTTTTTGTCTGTGCACTTTTCTGGTGGTTTTTCTGTAAGTAAGAAATTTAGAAGAGTGTGGACGTGTTTGTAGTGCCCTGAATACTGAATGCAAATTATTAGAAAAAATGCTGGATAGAATGTCGTACTGTTGATAAACATACCTTTACAGGCTGGTATGTCGTTTATTTCCACACAATCTTTCCCCATGGATTTGCATTTATCCTTCATCTCGCTATCGCATTCCTTCTTCTCGGGATCTGTAAAATCTCAAAGCTATGTAATGATTGTTAAGGGACATGCGAAAGAGAAACATTTCACATCGAAGGCCAGCAAGTAAATTGAAAATCTAAGCTACTGTTAAAATAAATGCTATTGCGTAGAACATTCGGCGATGAATCGGTAAGATGTACTCCCGAGTGGTATGCGTGTCACATATAAGGAGCTCTGATGTGTGTTTGGCAGATTGCTTGATATATATTCACGTAATCATTTGTCATTTTATTTAATATTTTGCATCTACTCATTTTCTCGAATTGGAACACTTACCAACACAATGCTCATTTCCATCCACCACTGCGCACTGTAGGCCGCTCTCCTTACATTTCTGTTGGTTTTTGTCTGTGCACTTTTCTGGTGGTTTTTCTGTAAGTAAGAAATTTAGAAGAGTGTGGACGTGTTTGTAGTGCCTGAATACTGAATGCAAATTATTAGAAAAAATGCTGGATAGAATGTCCTTAAGTTGATAAACATACCTTTACAGGCTGGTATGTCGTTTATTTCCACACAATCCTTTCCCCATGGATTTGCATTTATCCTTCATCTCGCTATCGCATTTCTTCTTCTTGGGATCTGTAAAATCTCAAAGCTATGTAATGATTGTTAGGGGACATGCGAAAGAGAAACATTTCACATCGAAGGCCAGCAAGTAAATTGAAAATCTAAGCTACTGTTAAAATAAATCCTATTGCGTAGAACATTCGGCGATGAATCGGTAAGATGTACTCCCGAGTGGTATGCGTGTCACATATAAGCAGCTTTGATGTGTGTTTGGCAGGTCGCTTCATATATATTCACGTAATCATTTGTCATTTTAATTAATATGTTGTATCTACTCATTTTCTCGAATTGGAACACTTACCAACATAATGCTCATTTCCATCCACCACTGCGCACTGTAGGCCACTCTCCTTACATTTCTGTTGGTTTTTGTCTGTGCACTTTTCTGGTGGTTTTTCTGTAAGTAAGAAATTTAGAAGAGTGTGGACGTGTGTGTAGTCCCTGAATGCTGAATGCAAATTATTAGAAAAAATGCTGGATAGAATGTCCTAAAGTTGATAAACATACCTTTACAGGCTGGTATGTCGTTTATTTCCACACAATCTTTCCCCATGGATTTGCATTTATCCTTCATCTCGCTATCGCATTTCTTCTTCTCGGGATCTGTAAAATCTCAAAGCTATGTAATGATTGTTAAGGGACATGCGAAAGAGAAACATTTCACATCGAAGGCCAGCAAGTAAATTGAAAATCTAAGCTACTGTTAAAATAAATGCTATTGCGTAGAACATTCGGCGATGAATCGATGAGATGTACTCCCGAGTGGTATGGGTGTCACATATAAGCAGCTCTGATGTGTGTTTGGCAGGTCGCTTCATATATATTCACGTAATCATTTGTCATTTTAATTAATATTTTGCATCTACTCATTTTCTCCAATTAGAACACTTACCGACACAATGCTCATTTCCTTCCACCACTGCGCACTGTAGGCCACTCTCCTTACATTTCTGGTTGGTTTTTGTCTGTGCACTTTTCTTGTGGTTTTTCTGTAAGAAATTTAGAAGAGTGTAGAAGTGTTTGTAGTTCCCTGAATACTGAATGCAAATTATTAGTAAAAATACTGGTTAGAATGTCCTAAAGTTGATAAACATACCTTTACAGGCTGGTTATGTCGTTTATTTCCACACAATCTTTTCCCCATGGATTTGCATTTATCCTTCATCTCGCTATCGCATTTCTTCCTCTCGGGATCTGTAAAATCTCAAAGCTATGTAATGATTGTTAAGGGACATGCGAAAGAGAAACATTTCACATCGAAGGCCAGCAAGTAAATTGAAAATCTAAGCTACTGTTAAAATAAATGCTATTGCGTAGAACATTCGGCGATGAATCGGTGAGATGTACTCCCGAGTGGTATGGGTGTCACATATAAGCAGCTCTGATGTGTGTTTGGCAGGTCGCTTCATATATATTCGCGTAATCATTTGTCATTTAATTAATATTTTGCATCTACTCATTTTCTCGAATTAGAACACTTACCAACACAATGCTCATTTCCATCCACGACTGCGCACTGTAGGCCGCTCTCCTTACATTTCTGTTGGTTTTTGTCTGTGCACTTTTCTGGTGGTTTTTCTGTAAGTAGAAGAGTGTGGACGTGCTTGTAGTCTCTGAATACTGAATGCAAATTATTAGAAAAAAATGCTGGATAGAATGTCGTACAGTTGATAAACACACCTTTACAGGCTGGTATGTTGTTTATTTCCACACAATCCTTTCCCATGGTTTTGCATTTATCCTTCATCTCGCTATCGCATTTCTTCTTCTTGGGATCTGTAAAATCTCAAAGCTATGTAATTATTGTTAGGGGACATGCGAAAGAGAAACATTTCACATCAAAGAACAGCAAGTAACTTGAAAATCTAAGCTACTGTTAAAATAAATGCTATTGCGTAGAACATTCGGCGATGAATCGGTAAGATGTACTCCCGAGTGGTATGCGTGTCACATATAAGCAGCTCTGATGTGTGTTTGGCAGATTGCTTCATATATATTCACGTAATCATTTGTCATTTTACTTAATATTTTGCATCTACTCATTTTCTCGAATTGGAACACTTACCAACACAATGCTCATTTCCATCCACCACCGCGCACTGTAGGCCACTCTCCTTACATTTCTGTTGGTTTTTTTCTGTGCACTTTTCTGGTGGTTTTTCTGTAAGTAAGAAATTTAGAAGAGTGTGGAAATGTTTGTAGTCCCTGAATACTGAATGCAAATTATTAGAAAAAATGCTGGATAGAATGTCGTACTGTTGATATACATACCTTTACAGGCTGGTATGTCGTTTATTTCCACACAATCTTTCCCCATGGATTTGCATTTATCCTTCATCTCGCTATCGCATTTCTTCTTCTCGGGATCTGTAAAATCTCAAAGCTATGTAATGATTGTTAAGGGACATGCGAAAGAGAAACATTTCACATCGAAGGCCAGCAAGTAAATTGAAAATCTAAGCTACTGTTAAAATAAATGCTATTGCGTAGAACATTCGGCGATGAATCGGTAAGATGTACTCCCGAGTGGTATGCGTGTCACATATAAGCAGCTCTGATGTGTGTTTGGCAGGTCGCTTCATATATATTCACGTAATCATTTGTCATTTTAATTAATATTTTGCATCTACTCATTTTCTCGAATTAGAACACTTACCAACACAATGCTCCCATTTCCATCCACGACTGCGCACTGTAGGCCGCTCTCCTTACATTTCTGTTGGTTTTTGTCTGTGCACTTTTCTGGTGGTTTTTCTGTAAGTAAGAAATTTAGAAGAGTGTGGACGTGTTTGTAGTCCCTGAATACTGAATGCAAATTATTAGAAAAAATGCTGGATAGAATGTCGTACTGTTGATAAACATACCTTTACAGGCTGGTATGTCGTTTATTTCCACACAATCTTTCCCCATGGATTTGCATTTATCCTTCATCTCGCTATCGCATTTCTTCTTCTCGGGATCTGTAAAATCTCAAAGCTATGTAATGATTGTTAAGGGACATGCGAAAGAGAAACATTTCACATCGAAGGCCAG